>CM032891.1:11804650-12007150 GCA_019176425.1 Megalops atlanticus
CATTAAAATTACATGTGCAGATATATTTTTTTCTTTATTTCTTTTCACTACTGTTAAGCATGACTGCACCACATGTGTTGGACATCCCTTTTAATGGTCATCTAGGCCCACCAACACCTGCACAATATCAAAGAATCAATATTTTTTCCAATAAATAAGTAGTTACTGAGATAAATTCACACATCCTCAACACACCAGTTCATTACGTTAGCCATTCCAACACGACACCTCCCCCACGCCACATAACGTCACCCACATAGAAATAGGCTGCATTTTGACATGTACTGCCCTCCCAAATCCCCTCCCTTCATGTGTTTTTTTTGGTAATGTTAGAGTAAAACAATAACTATAATAACTGCTATATTGTGTTAATTTAATATATTATGTAATATGTGCTATATTATCTTTGTCATTGTGTGAATATTTTTTCAGTGGATGTTTTGCTGTTTGACCTTTCACCCCTGCCCTGTCCTGACAAAACTCCTGTGTGCGTTTGTAGGAGAAGACCAGTGCCCTCAGCCTGAGCAACGTTGCTGGAGTCTTCTACATTCTCGTCGGCGGACTTGGTTTGGCCATGCTGGTGGCTTTGATTGAGTTCTGTTACAAGTCCAGAGCAGAGGCGAAACGAATGAAGGTGGCAAAGAATGCACAGAATATTAATCCAACTTCCTCGCAGAATTCACAGAATTTTGCAACTTATAAGGAAGGTTACAACGTATATGGAATCGAAAGTGTAAAAATTTAGGGGGTAGGAACGAGGTCTTCATAAACTATAAGTGCACGCTCTAGCTTCATTGTTGCATCCTTAAAGTTATTGAATGAGGAAGTTGGCTCAAGGATCGTATGTATTGATGTTTTAATTTTGTAACTATACTGCTAGCGATAATAGGTTTTTACTTTATTTTTGTTTTGTTCTTATTTTAATTTGATTTTACATCATCGTCACTTAACAGTAGTTTGTGGATTTGCTCTGTGGAACCGTGTGAATGACACAGTGACGGTTTGCTCATCTTCAGTTTGCTGTCAAGTGTTTACTTGGTTTTACATACGCATCTGCATCCTAACTGTGTTCGTCATGTTCTCCTCACATTTGCTTGTCATATGTTCCTATAAATATTACAGCCCGCGAGCGTGGAGGCGTGAGCTGACCGCCGCGTTTTGTGTGTGTTGCAGATGACCTTCACGGATGCCATGAGGAGCAAAGCGAGGCTATCGATAACAGGAAGCACTGGGGAGAACGGCCGAGTGATGACTCCAGAATTTCCAAAAGCAGTGCATGCTGTACCTTACGTGAGGCCTGGCATGGGAATGAATGTCAGTATGACTGATCTCTCTTGATTGATAAGAACCTTTCGAGTGCCTTACAAAGTGGTTTTAAACGTGCTTTTTTTTTCGTTTTGTTTTGGTGTTTTTTTTTTTTCGGCCGAGTCGGTTTGAAGGGGCGAATCCAGTATTGCGAAGACATTTCCCTTCCCTCCCCAATGCTCTTTTCGAAAGACTCCCTCTCTTGATTGAAGTTCACCCGGGATTATAACGAGCTGACGACACCCGCTCGCCCCAGTCCGCCCCACCCTTTTTTCGAGACGAGGCTGGACTGGCACGCACAGCTGTGGTTTGGACGTCTGGTCACCTGAGAATCATTGTTTGATGCAGCACGTCTGTTTTTGTCACCACCTCCGTCAAATTCTGGATTCATAATGACTTAAGCACACTTGACGTCATTCTGCATCAAAATGTGAAAGTTTTGTTTGTTTGTTTTCTAAGAAAATTAAAATATATGAAAAAAATATTTTTATGTATTTTCACAGACAAAATGGCTTTTGCATAAATCCGCTTCCATACCGGTTGAATATACAACTCAGTTTGCAACGATGTAAAGAAGTGTTTAGGCTACCAGTTCCATCATTTTCAAAGCCAAATATGTTCATGCTAACAGGTATAACGTTGAAATTGTGTAATTTATTACTGTTATAAAATTTCCTGTATATCTTATTCTTTAACATTTGGTGTTGGTATTAAAATACTTGGCAATGCTTGACATTCGAAATCAATTCTTTTTCTATGGTTTTATTTGTAAAAATTGAAATTAAACTTGTGTCAGTGTTGCATTTTGATTTATTTTCTTTTTTCTTTAACAATTTTCTGGGGGTAGGGGATTGTTCTGCTTCAGTTTTCCAATGAAAGATCAGGGTAGCAGTTTTATAGATTCTGAAAACAAAAGGCAGTTTACATGTAATGGATGCAAAAAAGCCAACCATGGTGTTATTGCATACATCTTGTTATGAAATAAAAAGAGGCATACCAATTAATGATTCCTTTGCCAAATAACAAACCGTGCCAAATTTAGAGCCATTAGAGAGTGATTTAGTTCTAATGAAATCAGTCACTGTCATCGAAGTGAATGTGGTTGATGCATTCTGTAACTTTGTAACTATATGTACAGTTTGATGGCTTATACAGTAATTTGCAAACACATTTTCTTGGTTTTATTTTGTTGTCCCATTTTACACGTTAAATTGAAAAATGTGTAAATGACCATTAGAAGCATGTTGTTCCCTCACATTTTAGTTTTTTTTATATTTCTCCTTTAAGAAAGGGTGACTGTTGCCACCAGTATTAAATATGTCCAGTCTAATATCCAGTATAAAGTCATAAGGATATATATATAAAAGGCAGAGATTTAAGTATACATATATTTATTTATATATACTATTTACAGTTTTCACAGCGTATTTTCTCTGATTATGAATGGCGCTGTATAGAATTTAACAAGATATCTGACCAGTAAAGTTACTCTTATGTCAGCCTTACGAATAGGCTAACCCCTCAGATAAACACATTGGATAGCATACACAGTATACAGAACTGTTCAAGAGTTTTAATTATGCTTTTTTAGTTTGTAAATCATTTCTTACATTTTGTATTCACACAAACTGAATTATATGAATTAACCTCCGCTTACATAAACATAAATGGAGGCACAAATGTAGTCTTAATCACTTTAGCTTTTTGTTGTTCTAGATATTAAGGTGAACGGTATGTTATCTAATCAGTGTCATAACATTTCCGAGCGACTCTGACATTTTGTAAATGGAATGTGTGCTAACTCTGCTTTATTTTTGGGGCTCTTTTCAATAAAAAGTGGCTAAACTCTTGTTAAAACTGTTTATATGTTTTTTTATTCTACTGATCACATTGTTTCTTTTCTTATTATATGTACATTAACATAACTCCAAACAACATTATATATTGACAACAATGGAATTTTCCTAATAAAAGTAAAAGATACTACCAAAGGCAAAATATAAATCGCACCTATGAATAAAAGCATAAGAAGCATTATGAAAATCAAATATGCTAATGCAACTAAAATGTACTTCAGCAAAGGAAACCGTGACAACAATATTTCCACCCATGTTATAAAGTTATAGGAATTGGGCATAATGGATGATGTCTTTATATGAAAAGAATACACCAGCTTGATGTCATCCTGTAACTACCTGGCTGCTTGATTATTCAAGAAAACATGAAATAACCCTTATTGTATACAATACCAGTAATAGACATAAAACAAAATGTAGTATTGCCTTAAATTTATCATGAATTAAAATAAGCCTGGATGTGTTTGGATGTATTCATCTGAATCCAGCCCTTAGTCCTTCAATACAGAAGCAAATATGTATCTGAAACCATCTGTGCCTCCATTTACAAGTATAGAACCATTAATCATATAAGATTACGTAAAACATAAGACACAGCATTGAATTGAGAACATCCTTGATAAGGTCACGTGGGATTATGGACTACTTATGTTTTATGATGACAGAAGCAATTACCTGTACTTCAGTTACACTTTTTTGGTTGCCAGTGTAACCTGGGTCTACCAAGAGTAAGTGTGGTATTCTATTTCTATGTATTTTTAATAAAATTTGATGTGACTTGAGCTTCAGGTGCAAATTTTAAATTTCTTACTGTTTTCCCACTGCTCAATAAATGACTGTAAATTACAAACATATGCAGAAGACCAGTGACCTGATATACATAAGGGAGGAAAAAAGCTACATAAAGGCATTGTGGTATACTTTTTGTTACAACTGTGCATTTTTTTTTTTTTTTATAAAATGTATAAATCATGTATGTCAAAGGTCACTGCTTGACAATGTTAGTAACTTGGTGTTGGTTTGAGGACAGTGTGCAATATATTGATCAAGGTGGCATCACACAGGGACATGTGGTAGCCCTGCAGACAAGCTGGATCTCATCATTAAATGACACACCTAGAAGGAATTAGAATTCAGAGACTGTGTGTGTGTGTGCGTGCGTGTGTGTATATCAATATGTAAATATCCCTCCTTCATGCAAAAAATCAGCATAATATGTATTTAATGCCAAAAATAGAAAACTAAACAAAAGGGAAATTTGGTGCAAGCTGCATTTGTTCACCTCTGTTCACTGAACTGGGCATAGCATGGTCAAGCAAATGCTTTCCTGTAACACAGTCTGACTTATTAATGGGGTTACATAAAATAAAAATACACATTAATAATTGATTCAAGACTAAATTATTGCTACACTTTATCGGACTTTAGGTGACGAGCGGACAGAAAAATAGCATTATATCTCAATGCAAACACCCCAGAGGCGAAAAGTAGTCTATGAAAATAGCTGATTAGGTTGGCAACACTGAATGACAGAGCCAGCATTGGTCACCCACACAGTGCGACCCCTCAAGGGACAATTCATGACAGGAATTCAAAAGCAGGAGCCCTCTCCAAGCCTGCAATATCTGCATACTAACAAGCCCCTTGGAAGCTGACACGTACCGGTGGGCAAATCTCAGTGGCTTTTCAAAATCTTCTGCTTGTGCAATTACTGTGACAGCTGATGCTCTTAAATGGTGAGGGAAAATCCAGTGAATTAAATACACATTAAATATTTGTTTACAGAGCGATGAACTTTTCTGCCACATCTTGTTCTGTAAATTGTCTAGTTGTATGAAAAATGATTACTTTCTCAAGTGCTCTCAAAAAGCACTTAAGAATGTGGCATGTATATTTGAAAGAAAAAAAGAGAAATATTCTAGGGCCAGTAATCAAAAATAAGACGGGATCAATACTCCGTGGCTCACAACAACAGAAGAAAACATTCAGGAAAAAATAAGTCTTTGATTTAGATGCAGAGGTATAATCTCTATATTTTGATATTTTCTTAGCTAATTTCAGTGTAGCCATCAATCCTGAGACTCTTTATGAGATCTCAGTAATTAGATTGATAAATGCTGTAGGGCAAAAAATAATCAAGAGAGCAAATGCTGGCCTAGGAAACATACATAATACATCATGCGCAATGACAGCAAGATGAGCTTGCTGGGTGAAGTAATGGGCCGTGGTTTGAGATGAGACATCCTGGATGAGCTTGAATGGGGTCAGCCTGTCCATAAATGAGGATGAATACCTCCGTTGTGTACTTAGACACTCGATGAGGCAGAGAGCTTTGCCCCGCGTTAGTGTTAATGAATGTCACACGTGTTAGCGGCGACTGCGGACTACCCTCTGGTGCACGGAGATAATCCAGGACTCCGGCCATATGTTTCGTGCGGCACTTCTCGAGACATTAATTTTCCATTTCACCCTAAAGTTAATTAAGGTGATTAAAGTGGTATTAAAGTCATGTCGATGCGCAGGGTTTTTTTTCCCATCTCAAAAACACACAGAGGTGGCCGAGGGAGAAAAAAAAAGACTTTTGGTAATGCAATATGGCCCCATTGGTTGGGGGAAACTAAATCCTTCTTCACTGAATGTGACAAGGTGTGACCGACTGGGCATATGCAGTTCATTTGGTTTTCTATGTGAAATGTGGTGTTACGCCTAAATTGCTGCTAACATTATTTTAAAAGAGTCAATGCCAACAACCCCATTGATTGAATTACAGTAAAGTACAGTAAATTTATTGGACTGACCTTAAATAATCTTGAGTTGGCCGTGCAGCTAAACACTAATTTAGCAGAGCTGAGTAGCGTAAGGATGTGTGTTCAATTCTGATGAAGAAGGTGATGTCACTGCCCCCTAGGATCAAAACAAGAGTGTTAATAGTTCCCTTTGCCAGAATGTGTGGTCTTTAACTCAGTGAGTTAATCATATCTCTTGCCGTACCATGCTAATGGCAAGAGCAACAGCAGATCTCACCACTGTTACAGAGATGCCATGAGATGGATAATTTGACTGATGCCTGTCAGATGCAGATTCCCCACCATTGGATTAATGTGTTTCAGCAACCATAGGAAGGAATGAATCCCAACATGAATCCGGTAAAACTCTAAGTATGCTTTCAAATTCCTGTATCATTAAAACACGCATGCAATCACCGCACACTTCACTGATATAATGACTGATGTCGTCTAAGAAGTTACTTTTATATAGGCGTCTAAATGTAAGTAATGATAACATGGAATTTACATGCAAAACAAAAACCAAATTATACTTTATTAGAATTCCAAGGTGTAGATGTCCTTAAGCAGATAATGATCTAATAACATGATGGTAAATTCTGGAATAACAGTATTGATCAATATTTCATCAAAGAGATCGTTCAGTGTTTATACATTTGGAAGTCTGTTGTGGTTTCACACACACTGTCAGTATCAGATGCTTAAGAAGTATCATTGAAATTCAGACTGCATCTGTCTGATCTTGCTGGCTCACGGAGGGATATCCAGTGGGACCCAGTCTCTGACATCATTCTGCACAGGAGAAACCACTTATAGGCTGTGGGCAAACTACATATACAGACTTTCAAAGGGTCATAACCTTAAAGCATAAATACATTCTACCCATCCATAGGAAAACTGTCCAATATGTTGCTTTGGGTCTTTCAATGGCTGTATAAATAGCTTACAATTTGCATGTTGCCTATGTACTAATGTGTTTCGATCCAATCAAAATGCCAAAAATCTTGTTTACAATGGACAAAAAACATACGTAACATACGTAATATAATCAGTTGACAAGGCAGTCCAGAAAGGTGGTTCGGGGTTGTGCTGGAATTCAGAGAGACTCGAGCTCATTTTATGGACAGAATAAAACAGCTATTCTCTGTATTGCAATGGTACAAGGCCAGTATCACAACTGCTGCTTAACTATAACAGAAATTAATAAAGAAGGAATGCAGTAGATGATCACGTTGCCATGGGTGAAAGCATGAACTGAATAGCAATGAAGACTTTCTCTCCTTAGTGGTCACGACTGCTCTGTGCTTTGTGTGGCAGGATAAACAGATAGTCCTTGCAGCCCTGGACAGAGTGTACCATACAAACGAGAAGCATCACCCATAACTCCAGGGGCTGTAAATCTGCACATAAAAATGTTTCATCGACACCTTATCTAAACTGTGCGTTCCTCAGACTACATAATACGGCAGCTCAAAGGGTTTAAATAAAACTCTACCTATGCAAAAAAACATCACATTTGCCTATATTTGATCAAACATATAGGCTCAGCTGATGTGAGAGCTTTAGACTGGGTAGCAGGTTGAGTCACGATTGGGCACAAATCAAACGTGGCATAGTTTCTTCACACAACTGCGTTCATGTTTACATTATCGTGCGCGCTCACTGAACATTTGCGTTAGTTCAGCCGGGCACAAACCCTCCTGCATAAAGCCATCTGATATGCTTTCTCTTATGCAGAGTTTGTGTGTGTACACGTTGGGGCGAGAAATGAAGAGAGCTATCCTAAGTGGAGGCAATGTGCACAACAGCCCTGGGACACGCAGCTGCACTTAAAGGATAGTTCTGCATGAGTTGCTGTTGCTTCATTAAGTGCTGTGTTTACTGACTCTTACAAAACTGCACAGAGTGCCCTGCACCATTTAAAGGGCACCAAGGGCTTTTCGTGAAAAAAAAGAATGTCAGCACTTTCCCTCACAGTTATGATTTTGTGCAATGTGTTTGTGTTTAATTAGCACCCGAAACTAATTTGAAGTTTGAAGTTAGTAAGTGCGTGAAAACAGATCCCTGGGAAAATGTAGCTGGACACTGCAAGTACTCACCAATTAGATGATTACCGCATGGTACATCCAACCAAGCTGTTGCCCAGGGGTTTCATTTGATCACAGAAATATCCACTGTTCCTTTTTCATTTCTTTGAAGAAGGATAAGCACTCGAACAATGCAGTCTTTTCACAGCCTTTATGAAATGGACTCAGTTCAAAAACCATATCTTGGTTAAAAAAGAAACTATGATTCCAGTTAAAAAAAAGAATAATGTTGACCTTTTGACCTCTGCACCTGTGCAGCATTTGTGCAATAAATAGCTCCCATCAGGACGTCCATCAGCTGTAGACTACCACACTTAGCCAAACTGAACATTTAGTCATCGATATGTATGCTAATCAGGACCTGCAAACGAGTCCCAGCTAGGTCCCCAGATTGGGAGCTGTCAATGAATTCATTGATAAAATCTTCACGCCGCACCACTAATGATGACAGAAGGTACACAGGGAATGGCCCCAATCTGCCATCTCAAATAGGAGACATCAATACTGCAGCCAGCACAATGTTTCATCTCTCCCTTAGTAATGAAGGCCCGACAGCCCTCTTGTTGCCTGATTAAAATGTAGACTCACAGTGCTACAGAACTCAAAGTGCATCAATGAGCTGGGGCTCCAACATTCATTTTTGGAACACTTTCCGATGCCACGTGTGCACAAAGACGAAAGTTTGCGAAAATGATTTCATAGGACGGGCAAGCTTTTTTGTCGTTCAGTTTAACACCTAAACTCAGAAACAAACTGAGTCATCACTCTTCAACAATGCATAAAAATCAAGGCTGATGGAAAATGATATGCACCCAATCCCTACCTCAATGATCTTTACAAGTCTCATAGGACCATAATGAGACTGTGTTTACAGATCCCTATTAGCATACATAATGATGAGTAAATGTTAGCTTTGGTGGATGTTTTTTCTATCACCTCAAATTCATTTGCATCTGGTGAGTCAGACTCATTATGGAGACCTGGGTGCTGCTGTCTGTTAATGGTTACGTTTATTGGCAGTCCATTAGGGAGTCAGCAACGTGTTCTCCGAGAAGACAATGAGGTCAAGCTCTGATAAGGACTGGTGGAGGTATACAGGAATTCTGACTGGAAGAGGCTGGGCCAGTGGTTGTGGGCTGGGGTCATTCAGGAGGTGATTGTGACTCAGGTTTTTGGAGAGCTTCAAATTAGAAGATCTGAATGGAGTAAGTTCAACAGAATTTAAGGCGATATTTTTATTGAAGTTAATTTTTAAAAATCTCATTTAGTTTCTCTGGTGCCTTGGTTCTTTCGCCTTGAGTCGTACAGCTAAACCTTTTATGTTACCGAATATGATTTAAACTTGTAAACACAGAGAAAGTTTATCAGTCTCTTATGAATCACACTGAGAGGCAGACAGGTGGCATCATCGGGGAAACCGAGGATGGCAGGTGTTGGGCCTTTGTTTAAAAATTAATGGACTCCATGCAGAAATTGAGGTTTGATCCAATACCTCAACGGGTCACAATGTTCATTATCAGCATTTCAGATGTCACCTTATACTACACCACGTTAATTAGAAGTGAAGTGTCATGGAAAGATTGCTTATGGCAGATGGTGCGGTGAAGGGGAAATTGGGCAGTCAGCTCTCAGTGTGCTGCAGAATAATTCTGATGCGATGATGAAATTGAGTCAGTGCTGTTTGTTTGCTCAGCTGCATTACCAAATGAAATGATCAGGCTTCTGTGGCTACTGCATGTCCCATGTCAGGCAGGAAAAAAAATCATGGTATTGTAATTAAGGCTGTCTTATGGATTGCTTACTCCCGAATGAATAATGCTTCAACGCAATTCATTTCAAGTCTTAAGGCACTATGCTGTTCCAAATGAGATTCCAAATATCAGTTGGTTCAGTAGATACGTATTTACATATAATCAAAGCTTGAAGGTTGTGTTTCATGTGCTTATAGCAGTACATTTTAATGGCCTGGAGTCTGATGAAAGAATTGCACCTGGCCATGGGCCCAGGTTGCAGACCTTTCATGTGGACATCATGAACAGGGAGAAGAAAGAAGGAAAGAAGGAAAAAAGCTGACATGGAAAGGAAGTGGTAAGTGATATTCTTATGGGTGTGGATGAGACAGATTTATCTAGATTTGGTTAATTGCCTAGGAATTGTCTGAAAAGTCTCCTCCTGAATCTTTGTTTGGACCTTTATTTCTCAGAGACAATTAACCAAACTATCCAATCTAATCACACTGTGTCCCTAACATTTAGTTAAAAGTTTAGGCAAGTATTGCAAGTATTTTAAATCACTATTTTTCATTCATTTCAGTAACTAGTGCCTTTGTGCTGATGTGAAAGTATCAAGGGGAAAAAAGTAACACTTGCTAGTAGGTCACAATTAAGGACAAAGTTCATTATGGCTAGCTTGAATCTGGGTCTGAAACTATGACATGCAAGATCCTCTCCTTGCTAACTGGTTTGCAGCTTGCTTAAAGGTCAGCTTTAAATTCACCACACTGAACTGCAAAGAGGAAATCCCCACACATGGTCATATCTGGGGGTCTTTAGAGGGATTTTCAACATACACTTTAATGGGTTAAACATATAGATGATTGAGGTGAGTTTGTGCCAGTGTACATGCCCATTCTAGTTGGACCAATGCCCGTAAGGTCCAGCAATGAACCAATGGCGTGGTACAGGACACTCCTGTAATGGAATTGCCATGAACCTTGTGAGTATGAGAAAGATGTTGGAAACCATTCAAAGTGTAATTTCCTTAATAAACTCGGTGCCGTGTGCCCTTTAACTGCAGCAAGCGGGACAAAGACTGCCCCTCTTGTCACACTCACCGCTCCCTTATGCTGTGATATGGGACCGGGCTGGACCTCCTCCACCCTGCGGATCTGTCAGTTTCAGTGTCAGCTCACTGAGCCGTGTCCTCCGACTAGCAGGTCACGCTCAGCAGGGTAAGGGCGGCAAGCTGTCCAAGAGGGCAAGAGCATGTCTTTTGTGTTCTCCGATTTGGGTAAGTGACAAGATGCACAACCGGCACGCCTTGCAGTAGCCTCGCCCCCGGTGTGTATTAGGTGATATTGCATGTGGGGTCAGGGACATGCATCTCTGAAACTTATATGCCTTCCAAGCTTTTGTTAGACAGCTGTTCCCTTTTGCTTTCAATGGCCTTTGTTGTAACTCAACTTCTGAGCATGTGACATCATCTTATCTAATTTCAGCTCAGTTTTTTGGTGGTTTTTAGGCTGGGGTTACCCTCTGTGATTTATTGGCCTTTGTGACATGTGAATTGAGTCAGAAAAATAAATGATTTAACAGGTGTATATTGTAAGCTTACAAAGCAGGTACAAAATGTTAAAGGTATGAATACTTTATGAAGCTGTATGTAACTTAATTTGTCATTCTGAATGCACTTTTGTTTGCCCTGCACAAATATGATTATAAATAGCGTCCTGCATGTTATGTTTCATTGCAGAACAAATTCTACGGTGTTGCAAATTGTTTCAGTCTGGCAGCTGTGTTGAAAGCTGTAAACGCAAAAACGATATTGCGCTTGAACTTGAACGTGCCTCTGACATCAGTGTACTCAAGATTCACTGTCGAGTCCAAGCAGAACAACCGAAGGGATCTGGGGTGAGGGTGAACTATGTAGGACGCTCATACATAGATAATGAGATCACGTAAAGGTAAGAAGATTGAGGCTGGCCGCAATTACGCCACGCTCTGAACGCTTGCTGTGGTCCAGTTTGATCATGTGAGCGAAGAATGTAAGCACGACTCAGCCCAAGCTTGAGCAAGGGGGGGCTCGAGCAGCTGCCCCTTTTGGTCCCAAAGTCCAAAAGTGCCCTTTCCAGGTTTACCCTTACAGAGCCTTGCCATTTTTTAAATTTTAAATTTGACCACCTGTGAGAAAATCTGCGCATGGCCTCACGGACAGTCTTATAGTCCTGTCGGTATGTGTGCATATCATCCCTTTAGGAGCTCACAGTGTGCGCCTCTCTCTAACAACAGCCACTCAAGAGCTGTTTCCTGCAGGGATGAGGGCTCTCAGAGGGACACTCTACATTATAGAGATTACTCCCTCAACACTGGAGTTTTGACCATACCATTAGGATATGACGGCATACCAACCACTGAATTACAGTCCTGCACAACACAGCATGATGATTTAAGACAAAATGTTTACAAATGGCTGAAATGTTACTATTTGAAAACAACGATGATGACTATAAGAAGACATTTTCATCCTGTACTCTGAGGAGATGGATGTAGCAATCAAGGCACAGGAGAGCTCTCTCAAAGCACTGATAACAGTGAAAAATGCAATAATCTTCTATACAGCCTTAGGCCGCACACTGGAAAGTATTTCTCTCAAGCGCCTCTAATTTCATTCAATTTCATAATCTCCTCTATTGCTTTTGCCATTTGTCTGTCATTACCATCATCATTATAAGGGACCAAGGCTAAGTGCTCTTCTCACTCATACACACAAAAAAATCTGGAACTGGAACAAAGTCAAATTCAAACCAATTACTGACTGACTGTTGGGAATGTAATCTGATGTCACTGTCTTCCCACTTGTGCAGATTAGTGTCTGTTGTCTGTTGGCACTGCCACAAGCCAATGTTAACTTATCTCTGATGTTTTCAGACCATGGGCTGTTTTAAATTATTAATTGAGTATTCCTATAAACTTATCCTATTTTAGTCAAAACCCTTTTCATTTGGATTTGTAAATTATTGTTTTTTGTTCTTCATTTTTTGAATTATAAAAAATAATGAATAAAAAATTTAATGAGTAACATTTTGTAATGGACAGTCCTTTATTGCATACTCAGTGTGATTTATTAATAAATGTAAAAAAATGTGTGTGTGTAATTATGCATGCTTGGTTCCTTTCAGTTTATATTTTGAACACATTACCAATAATGACTACTACCCTTAGAGAGTAGAACAGAGGAATAAGTGAAGGATGCATTGCTGTCACATTCAGCCTTTTCTAAAATGGCCCTGCTCCGCTCGGCTAGGCTGCTAATGAATTAACGGCGAGAGGATGACAGTTCAGATTGCCACATTCTCATTCCAGTCTATCAATCAATTAATAGGCTGCTGGCAGACATACACATTGTTATTACCACAGAGTTATATGAGACAGAGTTTAGTTAAATACAACTCTGTTAAAAGGTTGGAACAGGATTGTTTTTTTCTTTTTTTTACTTCTTTTCAAGTAGTTTGTCACCTCCCCCACTTTGACTTTTATATTCACAGTGATTTCTAGTTTTGTTGTTGAGAACATAGGCGATATTGAGGCATGAATAATTAAATGTGTTCTTTGATGAACAGGGGAGTAACTAATGGATATATTACGTGCACTGCTGGATGAGATTCTTCAAAAAAATGATTATATAACTGACCCAGTTGATTGAATTAAGTTTATTTACACGTCCTTCTTGTAGGTGTGAATCTGTGGTCCTGCAGGCAGGATAGCAATACACTTTGCACAGTCCATGGAACTTAAAATGCTTTATGAGCTGCATACTTGTTCAGCATTAAGACTGGTGATTTTAAGATATTACTTCAGGTAGCTTTAAAGAGCACAGTCACAGGCAGCCAGGATGTGTCCATTTCTGTCCATCCATTGGATCACCTTGTTGTGTCCAGCAATTTCATTAGTTTGGACTTGTGTTGAGACACATGGTGGTTAATTGCCCTGTGGGGTGGGGGGATGGGGTGGGTTATCACGTAAACAAAAGTGTTCCAGATTATCCTTTTTTGTTCATGCCACAGTGTATTACTGAAAATATGTTCTCTCCAAATTCTCTACAGTCACATGGCTGAGTTCAAGCTGTGACAGCTAATAATGCTAGCTTGCATTCTAAATGGCTGCATCTGTACATGTCACCTAGCCCAGGGGTTAGTCTGTGATTAGTCTGCGGGTGGAAGGAGATAAAACTTACAATAACTGTAACATGGAGCTGCATGTCAAATTAGGAAGGCTATCTGCTAGCAAGCTAAGACTATTTCGCTAAAAGCAGAGTATGTCTCCACAAGCTAACTTGTCATAACCTATTGGAAGAAACACAACGGGGAATCTAGATAGTTAGCTACACAGGATTCACATAAAACAGCAAAGTTGTGCTGCCACTGTATCAGATCACCTCAGCAAAGTAATTCACTGTCTGCAATTCAGTGATGGCAAAAAAAAAAAAAAACATACAATGGAATATGGGTCGATGGTTTTGTTTATTGTATTTGCCAGTTAATAAAATCAGCTGAACAGAAACATTCACGAAACGGTGCAGAATGATGAGAAAACAAGAACAGTGGGTCGAAGCTAAAGTTGTCTCAGCAAACGAAGAGCCAAACATGTCCCAACTGCAAGACGTGGCATTTTTGACGGAGCTACGGTATCTTTGACCACAGCGCCACAGTGGCAGCCTGAGGCTGGGCTGAGGGCTGTTGGCCTCTGTCGCGTTGTCAGCGAGCATCTATCAGCCCCATAGCTGCGGTTCTCTCTGACCCCCTCAGGAGGGCACAGAGGCCAGCGCTGCAATGGGCGGGAGCTCTTCCTGCATCTCCAAAGGAACGCATTTAACTCATGACAGTGAATGAAGAAGGCCAGCACAGCAACAGATTCATATCAGTCTTGTTATTCCTTTGATTGTGTTGTTTTCTTTTCTGCTTTTTTACGCCTTTGGATGTCTCTCATCACTTCAACAGCATCTCTGAAAAAAAAAAAAAAAAAAAACGAAGCAAAAGGAGCAACTATTTCTGTTGCTTTTTCTGTGCTCTATCAAGGTTATCCCCTACACGGTTGTCATGGAAACTGCTTCAGCTAACTGCTCTGATATTTTAGAACACTAAGAGTACAGCATGTTTTAAAAGTGCCATAAGAGTGAGGGCAATAACATTACATTTTTAAAATGGTGATGATTTTAAAAATATATCATCTGTCTTTCATCTATCTTCCTTTCTCTTTGTTCTGTCATAATAAATACCAATGGCAAAATGTAGGTCAACTGGTCTCACCTATGAAAGGTCTACAAGATTTCATCAACACTTGTGGAAGTGTGATGTTCACAAGCTAGTGTGCAATATGTTAATATAATGTCAGTGAGATTGAATGAGTCCATACAGTGTTTAGCAATGTAGCAGTATAGTGATAATGCATACAGATATTAACATATCTTGAATATGGCCTGGGGCAATGCTGGTGAATCAGGTTTGCATTTTTGGTGGACACTCTTTAGCACACCCAGATGTTCAGCTACATATTCCACGTGTCCTCTGTACTTCCTTGTCTAGAAAGGTTCTGGTGGATGAAAAGAGGGTTTGGTGACATATACAGTGCTATGCCAGCTGTGGGTGTTCTGATGACTGCTAGCCTCCTCACAATTATTCACAAATCAAAGCTTCAAATATGGCAAAGTTTAAACATTTAACATTTAGCATGTGCAGCGGAACATCTGGTAATTATATAGAATATCTGTTGTGCTGCCTCGTGTTAGATACAGCAACAGCTGATCAGAGAGAGGTGTACTGGTGTAAGTTCATTTCCATGGCAACGGCTCCTGACTATTGGATGCTTCAGCTGAGGATTTATGAGCTATATGAACCTTGCTGTTTGGTAAATGGGGTCACGTCTATAAATGCTCTGCCACATCCATTAGCCAGGCACTTCACAAGCAAAGCAGGTCTTATTCTTCTTGTTTTCAGGCCTTTCCTTTGCAATAACAAATGAGATTTCCTGGGCACATGTGAGTACAGTGTGTCCAGGACAACTTCAGCTGCAGAGGAAATGTTTAAAGTTTTTAATAAAGATAAAGGTGTCCTCTTTCACATGAATGGTAAACACAACTTCAGTGTCGCCACGCCTTGTCACTATTGGTGCAAGAAGACAGCCAGAGGTGAAATCACAGAGCAGTCTGAGCACAATAGGTTGTGACTGTTTTTTTTTTTCTGTGAACGTTTCTTGCAGGAAAAAAGAACAACATAGAGGGAGAGAGGCAAAGGGAAGCATTAATATCCCTCTTTCAGTGTGTGGGGAAAAATAAGCTGCCCGTGATACTGTATTAACAAGGTTCATTTAAAGTGAGCTGCCTCGTTTATGCTCAAGCCATCCAAAACCGCTATGGTTATTCTTTGCAACCACTCTCTCTTTGAAGGGTTAATCTTAAAACATGAAAGACATTGCAGAAGATTACAATGAATGGTTTTATAAGGGAGAATTACACTAAATTAAGCACCACTGAAAATGCATAAAAATTATGCTGAAAAAGCTGTGAAGTAAATACTGTATTTCAAGTGCCTTTTTGTATTGTTAGTAAACTGTTATTAAATGTCTTACTACCATGTAATTAAGTATGCAAACAGATGTATTGATGCATGTATTTAGTGACCACTTTCAAATAATCCACATTTAGTGTCACATTTATATCTGAGACAGTTTACCCATTAGTGTCATGAAACAACCAAAGATCCTATTACTGATTAGCAATTCAAGATTAGTAGCCTTATTACTTGGGGCAGGGTTTGTTTGTTTGTTTGTTTTGGCATCTTTGTTCAGTGATAATAGGGACTGGAATCTCATGGCATTCATCCATGTGGCCAGATTCTGATACACTATAATACACTGTAATATACTGCAATGCATTGTAACAATTTTCAATCCAGTATCACCAAGACCGCCTTATATAATCCTTTTAACCTGGAGTAAAGATGTCAGGCCTTGTTTCTGTAGAAACAGTGACCTCAAGATGCTGTCAGCAAAACTTTCACTCTGATTTGGATTAGGTTTGTGAACATGTTCCTGCCCAAATGAAAAAAGGGATTTCAAGATTTCTTTCATTGTGTGAATATCAATGCTTACATGTATTTGTATATTGTATGTGTATTATTTGTTCATGCACTTTGCCACCTATATCCAATATTACACTTTTAATGTCACTCTGTACTATTCCTGGCCAATTTGTATATGGCTAACATGATGAAAATGGTATTTTTCCATGATTTGTGAAAAGCAGTAAGAAATTGTTCGCAAAATTTCTTTCACTGCATAAGAAGAATTTAATGTAACACGTCATCTACATTTATTTATGTGAATAATTTAAAATTACTGTGATGGAACAGCAAAGTTATAGTGGAGTCTAGTCTTCAAGACAAAAATGCCAAAAATTAAGTTAACCAGATTCCAGTATCTATCCCACAATGCACAATTATTCACATAAGATGCAATATTGTTTTTTTCTGTGGGGCTATTAAATTCACTGGTATGGTGAATGCCACATTCAAAATAAACAAGAAAAAAAAGAATGGTGTATTTGACATTCAGAACCGTCTGAAAAGGTCATCGGTGTCTCGGGGGTAGAGTCAATTTAATTTGAATATATGATGTGAGTTGTTTTTATTCATACATGCATGTGAATATTGCGAATATCGCGGGGAAGGGATGACAGATGAGCAGACCGGCGCTGGGCTTGCTACCTGTGTCGCACGCAGCGAGCGCGCCCGCGCTTAATGAGCCAGACACTGAGCGCGGTAGCAGCCAGGCGCTGCGAAGGCCGGCTGAAATGCTGTCACCTTTGCCTGGGTGTCAGGTGTGCTGGGCACAATGCACCATGCTGCTCCGTTTCATTTTGCTTGTTTATTCTTTTCATTGCCCAGGTCTTTCACACGTTTTCAGGCTGCTGGGCCGACGGCCTGCCATTTCCTGTAAGTGTCTAATAATTCTTATTTTGCTCTTAAGCGCAATTTCAAACAGAATGCAAGTTCTTTAATAGGACTGAAACGTCCGGTACGTCAGCGGTGTAAAATATAACGGTCAGAATTTGGAATCAGGTCACTACATCCACTATGAATATCAACCAGTGCAAAAGCAACTGATGTGTGGGAATAGCTTGTGGCCTCGAGAATTGATTGTTGCGGTTTGTCTAGCTTCAGGTTTTCGCACAAAACAGGTGGAGTTCACATAAGGGCTACGTTAGCTGATCCTGTATCAGGGCTTGGATGTTATCTACCCTGAGCCGCCCACAATGATCAGCCCTCTTCTTGGTTCACTTTTGTCAAGTTTATCCTGCTCGTTTCCATCTGTTCAACTTCTAACATGACCAAGGGGATGGCAAACTAACTAAAGAAGTCACAGCTTAATGAGGGCGAATTTATTCAGCCGCCACTCGGCACATTGCACTTTAATTGACCCAGATACTGAGAGGCAATGCCAAATCAGCACTGTAATTGGCAAAACAATGATAGATTTTACTCAGCTCTGCTTAAACCTCGGTGTGTGGGGTGCCTTGTGTGTGCTAGCCACTACAACAAATTCTCCCACACAAAACTGCATATCCAAGCCTCCATCATATGCAAATATCCTACTCCTTTGCCAAGCCACTGGCTTCTGGTTATCTGTGTTAACGGGTCAGTCTGACATCTATTTCTGACAATCATCAGTGATTTTAAAGGGAGCTACATAGAAATATTTGATTTACTGTAGGTTTTTTAACAAATGCTCAAGATTATTTATAATGTAATATGTACATTATTTATTAGCTTGACAGATGCCTTACCCAGGGTGACCTACATCTCTCAATTCCACGTACACTTCATAACCCATTTATAGAACTTTTTTTCACTGGAGGAAACGAGGTAAAGTAAGCACTGTTCTGATAGAAGGTTACATTGTAGGTCTTCACCCACTAACACATCAATTGTGATCCTCAAAGTAAGGCTTTAAGGGAAAATGAAGTGACTGAGTGATCACAATTTGTCATGCACCGTACCTGTCTAAGTCAGGCTGTGACTCTAGTTGTGGTCTCATTACCACGACACAAACTCAGATGTGTGTCTGTCATGATACGCCCAAACTAGTAAGAATCTTGAGTGTCATGGCAATTAGATGTATCATAAATTATTACTGTCTTCACTCGATTCCATCCACATACATCTATGGTAGCATACTAGTCAGAGTGGTACATATGCTGTTTGACAGTGTGATCTACCTTTGACCCAATGAGTTAAGAGCTTTCCAATGTTTACTCTCAATAGTAATTTGAAAGAAAGAAACTCACCTTATGTGTGAATAGCAACCTGGAGGAGGAGTGAAATCTCTCATTTCCACATTTAAAGAGTTGTGAATCTCTTTATGGCTGCTGAAGTTCTTGTGATTTCAACTGGTGAGCTGTGCACTATAGAACAGTACACTACATTCAATTACTGTGGTGAGCTTTTATTTTGGAAAGTTTTTAAACTTTTTTTGTGATCTGTCACCATGCAAATGCGCTGTGTGAGAACCCTGACACCTCCCCAGCAACCTCCCAGATGGGCTAGAGCCACAGCATAGTGTTTCTGGCAATGCACTTGTGTTCTCTCCTCTCAGAAACTGTGCGTCACCAGCTCTCACCTACAGTACCAGCTCTTCCTGTCCATCATCCAAAAAATCTCCTTATTTCACACCACCTACTTTACCCAGCTGTTTGTACATGCCTGGGTTCTCTCTGGTTTGATCGCCGTAACCACCCCCATCCCCCATATCCCCGCTGATAATGTCAACAGTTGCTGACAGTTGGATTAACAAAGGCCCTGATTGGTCATCTTGCCTCACTCCTACTCCTCCTTTTACCTCCACAGACTAGTGATTTCAATTTGGATTCATTCTAGCTCTTCCCTGTTATTCTAGCTTATCCCTGTTCGCCAAGGGACTTTTGGGTAAGATAATATGGTAAACGTGATCATTCCACAGTTTGTGTGACCACATGTTCTTTATAATTCTTCTTTCTTTGCATGCGTATGTCAATATACACTAGAATATGACTCAAAATAACTAGGATATATGGACTTTGTAAAAATACATTGGATATAGATCATTGTGGGATTGTCAAGGAACATTTTTTTCAGGTTAACTGCTGTTTTGCATCAACATCATATGAAGCGTGTTCTGTAGACATGAATGTCTTAATTGTCCTTTGGGAAACTGGAAAAGACCTTAAGAGTTGTTGCATGTCTCCTAAGACAGAGTACATACATATTTCTTGAGAAGTGGCAACATTGAATGAAATTGAGAAAGACACAATATTAATTATTTTTGATGAGAAGGAGACATCGATATAAATTCTTCTTCATTCGTCATGAATATGAGACCGTGGCCTCTTCCTATTGAGATTGTAACTTAAAATGACCGTTTCCAATCATGACGTTACCGAATGAAACTGATTATGTATGTTAAATACCCGAAATGTCAAAGCTGGACATGGATTGGTTCACTGCTGACAGGGCAGAAGCATTAATCGGCTCTGTCCCATGAGAGAGAGGTGCATAGAAGGCTGTGTCTCTATTGATTATGTGCACATGCTTTTCAAAGTTCAGACAGGATGATACAAATTAAATGTAATTGTTTGGTCAGAATATTCCTTTTTTAAGTCTAATTAGGACATTATGGGAATTTACACTTGGGGATTTTATTCAGTTTGTGCCATAAAAATATACATCATTGCTAAAATCCAAGTGTTGAGTTTTGTAGTATTTTCAGAGTTATGCTGATGATGACCCGAATAAATGTTCCCATGCCCAGGGATTTATATTTTACTTGTTATACATGTCAACACATAGTAAGACTGTCTAGTAAATAACAGCATATTAGCCTGAATTTATTTATTGTGTGAGAGGGCAGTGGGCACAGCACACCATTGCCTTGTGTTTCATTTCTCTGTCTCGTGTCTTTCTCTCTTTTTTTTCATCACGAGGTTCAATAGCGTGATAGATCACAGGACGACAGGCTTTTCAGCCCCCTCAGAATAATCTATGCTGTGCGTATCCAGGCATCGATAATAATAACTGGCTGAAAAGCTATGGAAATGGTTATAGCATTCTTCACCCGGGTGCAAGATTTGCCCGAGTCATCATGTTTTATGAAACCCAATGGAGCCACTGCGGGGCTGTGATCAGATGAGGACATACGTAAGCCCTGAGAGAGCAGTACACTGGGGCTCTCGCAGGATTACAGACCCATTCCTGACTCCAGCAAAGGATTATGGGCCTTCTAAACATGCTCATTAAGTACTTTTCATGCAGCTTTATGTAGAGCAGCATCACACTATCTTCTATTAATTTTACACTTTAGCAATTTCATCTGGATTGTTATTGCTGTGTTGTTCCTAAGTTTATTGCCCCCCGGCAAAACTCAGGCATTCCAAATCTCGACAGAGACATGAGCGCGCTGCTTATTACAATGTGGAGACGGTGTTATGAGGACAGAGCGAACGTGAAGATGTGCTCTGACAGTGAGCTGCAGTCAGAAGCACGACCGCTCGGGGGGGGTGAGGGGGATGGGCGTACCATCGCGGTCTGTCTCCTCGCCGCGAAACAGGAGCGGCCCTTTTTTAGCCTCAGATATTAAATTCACGACCGTGTCCCCACGGACCACACACACGCATTTACATAATCAGGTGAAGTACATCAGCCTGTCTGTGCGTTCTGACCGTCATTCATCTTTCTCCGGGACAATATCAAGCTGTCTTCGCGTCCTGATCATCATTCATCTTTCTCTGAGACAATAAGCACAGGCTTTTAAACAAATGTACATTGATGCCTCAACTCATAGGGGGGGAAGTGCACCAAAAGGTAGCCCAGAATGATGGATTTTTAGGATGTGCAATATCAAGTTGGAAAGGAGAATAGGTGTTGGACACAAAGTACATTATAGGTGAGGATACTTATATTGAATCATTTAGTCGTTCGCCTACTTTTTTGAAGGTGACAGTTTCTTCATTGTTGAATTAGGAAGAGATGTGTTGATTTAGACCTTAATGGATGCTAATAGTACTCGTCAGTGCAGGATTATGACAGCCTGCAGTTCAGAACTTGCATGTTGTAATTATATATGAGAAACAGATCTTTTTATACAGTCTTGTCTGTGACTGATAGCAAATGGTAGCTGCACCCATTGTTGGATTCAGATTGTTCAAGATGGAGATTTTAATTAGAGTGGGTGTGTTAGAGCAGGTTTTTCCTAAATCCTTGTCTTGTTTTTATGTTATGTTCCACTCTACATATTTTCATGGCTTTACTTTTCTATTTCTATTTCTATTGCCATGTTTGTTGTCCTTTGGACCTCCTATAGACTAACTAGCAGCTTATTATCATTGTGGAAATATCTGATGTAGCTACAAGGAGGCTGATGAATCCCACCTTGAAGAATATACTTTTCAGTGTTACATTACGACAGAACACATCAGGTTAATAGTGTATATTCCCTATAATACCCCAACATATACAGAAATGTATTCTTGAAAATGGACATATGAGAAATGTCTGTAAATTTAAATAAACAGGGTACACGAAATTAAAATGGTGGAAAAAATGAAAACACATCTCAGCAGTCACGCTTGCATTGGCCAGTTTTCACTCTCACCATTTACCCTTCATTGTTAATGAACTGATTTATTTCTGCCATGCCTACAATTATGCACACAATTGCTGAGACACAATATCGAAAATTGTATCTGACACGCTGTGAGCAAACACTATCAAATGAAGAAACCGCACGCCGAATACAAAGTGGAAATGACTGACAGAGATGGGACATTTATCTGTGAAAACATCCTCGGTATATCCGATCGTTTTCCCCAGAGGGCTGAAAACAATGGCTTCAGCCAGCAAGGAGAGAGAAAGTGAGCGGGGAAGGGTCTCACTCAGTATGGTCCAGAGGGACATGCTTCTTTCGTCTAATGTGTCACATTGTTTGTGGTCACTGAAATTGCACAGCTGCATCGGTTTAATGGTCTCTCTGCTAACCTCACGAGCTGTGCAGAGGTGGCCTTGCAGAGGCGGTGCGGTGAACGTCAATACAATCGACTGAATGGCAGGAGGGTGGTGTAGTGGTGAGACACAGGGTTAGCGACCCAAAGGTTGGTGCTTTGACTCCCTGCTGGGGTACTGCTGTTCTATCCGCAGGCTATTTAACCAAAGTTGCTTAAGTAAATATCCAGCTGTATAAATGAATCACAAGTAAACTACATAAGGCTCTCTAGATGACAACGTCTGCCAAGGAAATGGATGAAAATCACACCCATTTGTTCTCTTTCTTTAGCTTTATTATTCTTTCAAAATTGTTGGCATGGGACTCACAATACAAGACTCAAGTTCAATCATCATTAGCCGTGGGTTACCTGAAATCATGGCCCTCGTATGTAAACTCCCCAGTCAGGTCGAATCTGGATTTCAGGGACACATCTGCCCTGGAGACGGCACAAAGTGTTACCATGTTTTGCGCGGGTGGGGATTTTTTTTTTCTCCCTCCATGTGGAAACAGAGTATGTAAGACAGGTACACCCTCTTAGCAAAAACCGTCTCCTCTTGTGCTGAATGTTTGTGGTGCTGGTGTGTCAGGGTGATGCCTCCGAGATGTTTTAGGGCTGAAAGCAGTGCTCCAGTAACAATTAGATTGTCTGGAGTCAGGCATTCAAAAACATATCTGCCATCCACCTTAACAAATACAACAGCTGCGCTCAGCCATACTATGTCAGGAGGTATTCAGCTTACATTTATTTGTGTTACATACGAAATTTAAAGTAAGTATGATGTTACATTAGTAGTATGGCATGAATATTTTGTTATATAATTTGTTAATGATTGCTCACTACAAAATACTTCCTAATTTTCTTTTTCTTAAATATAGTGCAAATAAAATCATTTGTGCCTAAGAAATGATGACTACACAGCTGTATGAAATCTGTGGTGTATTGAAAGTAATCCATAAGTTGTCATGTAATATTCAACATGTAATATTGCATTGTAGGAGTTCAATAAGATTTGAACACAGGTCTTCACCAAATCAAGGTTACAAAGTTCTAATTAATGTCATTTATTTCTTGTTCTAAATAGGGGTTCTAAACATTGATTATTATTATCCTGTTATTTGGAGCAGCATGCAGCATTTAAATTTTATCCTTTACAGAACTAGCTATTTGTTGAAACAATTCAGGTTGATTGGCTCAAAGGCACAACAAAAAAACCCTCGCAGGGGATTGAAAGTTTGGAATACATGACCTGCTCCTTGCCTCTGCTCCTCACTGTCCTTATGGCCCACTGCTGACAATCACACAACATAAAGCATGTGACACTGAATTGTTGTTGAGAGAAGTTTGACAACCTTATAAATCTCAAAACTGAAATTACAGAAACCAGTTTAAAGGGGATATGTTTACTAATTTGGTTCACTTTGGTTATTATTGGATCTCAGCAGGATGAAAGTGAGTGAAAACAACATCAGAGACAAAAATGACACAACTTGAATGGTCAACCATCTGAAATAACCCGTGACACGCATCTTGCTAACACAGACGTGGGCGTGGCACAGACGCAGGCGAGGGGTGAGCCTGATCGGACTCAGCAGTGACACAGTGACGTCCCTGACACTGACGGAAAATATAAACACCATCCCGGCCGATGAGACGGGGGGAGAGAAAATCAAACTCATTTACGAGCGCCCCACTGCGAGGCCATCTGTGTCTGAAGGAGCTGTCTGCCTCTTCAAATTAACTTTCTCCGGGGCTCCCCAGATCCCCCCGAATCCCCCCGCTCAACGGTAGCGGGCTCTTGGCGCGGGGTGTGAAACTTAGCCGCAGAGAGTCTCGGTGCGCGTTAGAGGAACCCGCGCCCGCCGCCGGTTTGCGTTTCTCATTTCTTCCCCGCCGACACCCTCTGATCCGTCCCCGCTGAGCGTGACGGCGGGAAGTGGGGAACGTCGATGGCTGATTTGTTTGGGGGAAAATGGGTTTTCCTTGTCCCCGGAGGCAGGCGGAGATTAAATCTTTTATCTCGGAGGGAAAGTTCTGATTTATGTATGTGTGTGTGGGTTTTTTTCACTTGGCCATCCAGTTCTGGTCATCCAGATTTTCTGTGTGGCATGGGGGATCTTTTACCCAATGTTTCTATGATTTTTGGGTAATTTGTTTTGGTCTGTGTTGCGGTGACGGGTCCTGAAGCAGGAAATGACCATAATAATTGGACACGTCTCACACGTGGCAGACTTGTTTGTGGCAACAAGGTTTGCTGTCAACATTATGCTGTACGTGAGAGATGTGATAACTGATAGTGACCAGAGATGGCACAGAAGAAATGAATTGATTACCATTCGTTAGTGCACTCAAAAAAAAAAAGTCTCAAAACCTGTGACTGATAAAATAAATTACATTTCAGCTTTTCATCAGGATGTTCCACAGAAGGGCTATAAGATAATGCTCATAGCACAAATATGGCTGCTGAGATTTGCACTTTGATGGCTGATGAAGGAACAGTCTTAATTAAAGTGTGGCATTCATACTGTTTACAAGCACAATGGAATAATGGACAGATTATTATTTTTTGTCACTACACATAAATGTTTGTAACACGTTTTACACAGCAGATACATAAGAAATAAACCTAAAGCTGTTTTATTCTGATCATGTATATCATGTATCATGTAAATCATGAAAACAAGACCTGAACCATGATATACTTTAGGATGCATTAGAAACACTTTAATCTCCAGAAGGTTCATATACATATAGTACATGACAAATCCAGAGAGAAATTACTAAAACAATTTATGACTTTTGATGTCTATGGTATGTTGACAACTATAAAGTTCTATAATATAATATGACAGCAATAACCTAGTATTCTTCACTTTAAACAAACGTAACTGTTTGTGATGCAGAAGTACTGCAAAATTATTATATTCAAATTTCAATAGTCTCATATGACAATGAAACATATTGTCATATTTGACAATTTCAAACTGATATTTCTCGAGATGTGTGGGTAATTATTGTTGTGTTACTGTCTTAGTTTGTAATCCTGTAGTATATTCCAACTTTTAAATTAAGAGCAAGAGTTTAATTTGCCTCATCTGATGGTCACTGAAAGCAATGCCCATTACACAATTTCTGTGCTGTGTGTGGAAGCACCCAGGCGTGAGAAAGCTGCTCAAAAAAGTACAGTAAGTTAAAACATTTCATGTGAAGCAAGAGCTACAGGCTCCAGCATGATGAGGATGATGGATTGTTATTATTATTAGTAGTAATAGTAGTAATTGTAGTAGTAGTGATAGTAGCAGTGGTAGTAGTCGTAGTAAAACCGACACCTGAAGCAACTCCAACTGTAGTCATTTCATAAAATACCACAGTATAGGTACCGGTTAAACATTCGAAACACATGACATAACTTCAGCTGTCAGCAACAGTGGTAAGGATGTACTTCTACTTACATTACATCACCTCCCTACTGTTCAGTAACAATTACAGCTGCTAAAGTGTATTACTGGGTGTGTAGTTGTTAAGTGTTCAAGGTCACATCATATCAAGAGGAAGAAAGGGAAGAATAAATGACTAGCTGGCGACTCCATCCTAATGCTCAGAGGGCTGGCTAAGGAATTAGATGAGTTTCTGGAGCGTCTGTCCTGGATAGCCATGGACATATGGCTGGTTCTGTGATGGTTCCTGTGGGGCAGAGCTGAACATAAGGCCAGCCTCTTGGCAGAGGAGGCGTCACAGAGACTATTATAACAGAAGGTGGGCAAGCCCATATCGCCTCTCTCTCTCACACCCTCACTCTCTCTCTCTTTCTCTCTCTCTCACTCTCTCTGTTTTAAGGCTTCCACAGAGTGCCCAGAGGAAGGAGTATTTTTATTAAAGGTAGAGTCAGTGTATTCAGAGGATAATGATATCAAAGTTATCGGCAGGGGATGAGAAAGGCACAGGTGGTCACATTGCAGTAGATGCGCGTCGCTTCAGGATGAGGTATGGTCTGAGAACAGCGTGAATGTCCATGATGCCCAATATTAGACAGGACATCTTTATAGAGGGAAAACCTTTCCTCTGTGCAATTTATTGCAAAACCGAAGGTAATAAAGAACACCGATCTGTGGTGCCACTGAAGGATCGCTCCCTTCACTCTCGGTGATTGGATCAACTTTTTCATATTTAAGCAGTGCTGGTAGAACTGAGAGCAGTGCGCTACTTCTTCAGCGAAGTCACAGATTCGCAGACACGGTGACTGTGTGTGGCGTAACAGCAAGCAGCACTCTGCAATGGAGGATGGGTGACAGAGAGCTGCCATTTTTATATCCCTTCAGCGTGATGTGTCTGCATGACTGCGCATGCTGTAAGTGGGGATCATCAAATCCCCGGAGCAGGGGCGGTTTGTGTTATTAATATTGTGCATGGCTGTACTCAATGATCTGATGAAGCTGCAACGCGATCTGATACCTGTATTTGGTTTTTGGCGTGGAGCACAAGCGACTACGTTCTGGCTGGGAACTGCACTGCTTTTTGTCAGAATCAGTATGTAAACCATACTGTTGGGAAGTTTAATGGCTGTCAACAGTGTAGCGCTGGCTACTGTATCTAGGAACTAAGGAACCACGTGACACGCAGAACTGTCTCCCATCATCTTTATTCACACAGATGAAAAAAGGATAAAAGATCAGATCGATATAAAAGCAAAAGGGGAAGGATAGCCAGCTGGTTGGCAAAACATACCACAAGATCACAATCTGTTTTGTATGGGTATCAGTTACTGTGTAGCTACAGCTTGTCCATGGTGACTTAATAAAATCTTATCATTTTATAATTATAATCCTTGTTTATTATTTTATCATTTTTGAACCAGATAGGTTTGCTAGTGCCTGCAGGAACTAAAAAATGTGACAGGGGGTATAAGTAAACATCTTAGCCATTAATGTGATCATTTTACTTGAAAGGTTTTAATTGTACAATTGTATGATTTTGGTGTGATTGGCAGCCATGGTAGAGTATTAGAAATACCATTCCTAGTCCTGCACTTCCAAGAATGTGGGGAGCTCCTGTGGGTGATGAATGGCCCTTAGTATAAGCCCAGAATAAACACCACCCCAAGCAGGCTATGAATTCAAGGAATACCATGTCCGGCTATGGTTTATACCTTCCCTAAACACATGCAAACATACTATACCATACAAACAGAACCATACTGTAATGTACATACAAAAAGTGCTTCCCTATCTGAGTTTGCCATGCGTCACTTGTCCTGCTGACCTTGGTTGTCCCAGGCCAGTTTCATCCCACTCTTTTTAGACTCCAAATAAGTTTTGCTTCACTTGAAGGTCGTCAAACGCGTGACGGCATCCAACTTTGCGGCGCCGCGGGGCATCCACTCCGGGACGAAGTCTCCAAAAATTTCCTCACCCGTGTATTCTCCCCCGATTCCAGCCCACGAGCGTGGAGTGATTTAATGCACTCTAAGGGGTCTTAGAACATCCACCCCCCCTGAGCGGCGGATTGGACATGACCTCCCGCGGCTCATGTGAAGCGCTCGGAGGGAGAGAGGAGGGGACCGCGAACCGCAGCTGCGCGCTGCAAGAACGCCCGCGGCCCTCGAGCTTAAGCGCCGTGCCCACATCACCCAGAGCGAGGTTTGCACAGCAAATCATCTTTTATTGATGGAGACATTATTAATCTTGAGGTTAAAGCAACGCCGACCACAGCGCGTGTCCAAAACGCTCTGGTTAATAAGAAATCAAATAAGAATGAGAGGAAAGGGCAAAAAAAATGGTTACATAAAAGTGAAATTGAATCAAATATTAATATAAATGACTTTCTTTTTTGATTTGCTGCCTGTATTATTTTTAATAAGTATAAGTGCAAAGGACAACAACAAAATCCTTATGGCAATGACTTTTACAGTGTTACATTCCATGATGGACACCACACAGGTAAATAATTTCAAGTGTGATAAGTAAGTCTGCATATTCACTGTAATTTGTTTTGCAGTTGGACCTATAGTTTGTGAGGAAGCAAATGAAGCATTACTTTTGTCCCGCCTCTTGGGTAATTAGCAATTACTTACACACCATGAATCTTGCACTTCAGTGCCCACCATGAAACAATTTACGATCCCTATGCTTAACAAGTGCTTTAAATAACAGTAATGGTCAGTTTTGACAATGTCCCCTCCAATGTTCACATTAAGTCCTCCTCAATGCTGTTTAAGATGCATATGCTAGAGTTGTGGAGCTGCATGGAGTTCTTTCTTTCCTTCAGGAAAGTTACCAAGAATTATGGGTAACTATTCACATTAATTTGTTATGGCACAAATTCAGTCTTGAGGACTTGTGAGAAGTATGTCAAAGGCAGATTGTTGTGTGACTTATGGCACTTTGGTTTTTCTTAAGGTTTTCTTGATTCCTCTACTGCCCTCATTCATTGAGCTGTAATAAGAACTGTAAGGCCTCTAGATCGCTTCTATTTGCCCCTTTGATCTATCAGCCCCTCTGGACTGTCTCATTCTATTCATCAGCATGGCCACGGGGCTTGAATCCTCAAATTACACAGGGCCCTAATCTGCTCTGTCTCTCTTTTTAATAAAGAGCTCACTTTCCAAGAGAATTCTAATTACACGTCTAATTGTTTTTCTTCAGTTCTGTTTATTTCACCAACTAGTCTCAGCTGGCATAGGATGGGTGAAAGGTAAAGATCTACTAGAAATATTCTAGTTCACTACCCTAGGGAAATTTGCAAAACATACATATTTCTTTGAAGTAAAAAATATATAATATCATTGTATTTGGAAACAACACAAGTGACCACAACCTGTCACAGAACACACTATAGAATCATACAGTGTTTGTCTGGGCATCTGATGGGCAAAGCAGAGGGCTTCCTCTCTTTTGAAGGACAGAACAGCCTTAAGCATAACCAGTTTGTCAGCATCAACACAGACTACCACTAAAATCACTGGCATTCAGGGTGTCCAACAGCAACAGGCAAGCTGGAATCTTGACCTCTACACAGACACAGAATGTTGTCCTTACCCTGGCTTATGCAGCTATACCTGAAGCATACTACGCTAATAAGAGGCAGGCTTCACTGACCACATTGGAATATCCTGTTTGGCCTTAAACGGCAAAATCACAGAAACAGTAACAGCACTGATAAAAGCCTAATAAGAGACTAATATTAGGCAACTGCACTTGGAAAAGGATGTTATTTTTTAGGTAACACATTCTGGAGGTGTGGCTAGACTCTGCCTGTGAAAATGTGTCAGAACCTTCATCTGTAGTAATTATCTCTGACATCTGTTCAGCTCTCCTGTAATGTTACAGCACAGCCTCGATTAAATTGGCTTTGTTGCTTTTCCAAATGAATAATGTTTCAACAGATCTTAATACACTAACATGTTTTCTTAGCGAAACGTGAATTTTCCTCTGAAATCAGCAGAAAATGAAGTGAACGTCAAACAGCGGATTGGCGGAAGTGTTTCCCCCTTAGAAGCCTATTAGCATTTAAGCCCTTTCTTCCTCATCAGGAAAACAAGCTGTTCCCCATTTCCTGGTGCCTTGTGACTCTCCACCTTTTCACCAGGACGGCTCTGAAACAGCAGATGTCATTGTAAAGAGACAGGTCCACAGATCACACTGCTAAAACAATCCATTCCACATTCAATTTGCACGTTTAAGCTCCTGGATGAATATAGTGTAAAGCACATATAATTGAAAAGCCACATCAGATGTTACAGCGCTGTGATGTGCTCACTGAAAACCTGCTTGAGGTGACGCGGGACAGGAGAGAGGGATTGAACAGACCTTGCTGACAGGTGTTGCTCTGCAGTTTGCCCTCTCTTTACGGCTGCCCATACTGTGCTCTCCTCAGCAGCCTCTATATTTAAAATGAGTGCACGTTTATCCCCCTTTCCCTCCTGCCAGGAAAGCGTCCCCTTCTCTCTCTGCAAGCTCGCACCTCTCCCCTGTCCGAAAAGTTATCAGCGGTAAAGTTGGTTCCAGTGTTCTGAATTTTGTTTTATACGTACACATGTGCTTTTGATCCGTGCCCGCTGTCTGTGAGGCCCTTGTTATGATGCGGACGGGCAGGCACAGAATGCCCACGGCAGGAAAGCAGAGAGCTGGATTTTGGGTGCCTCCCCTCCCCCAGCTGAGAGACAACTATGGTCAGTCTGAGAGTGCTGATGCCCCGCCCTGTTCCTTTTGCAGAGCAGCTGCTCCTATCCAGAGCGACTTATGCAACTGATAGTTTGTACGCACTATCTATGCTATGCCATCTTCCAACGCAGACTGAAGACCCACCTCTTCAGACTGCATCACAGCTCCATCTCAGTCCCTGCCCCCTAACACCCACTACTTGTAGCACTTGCTGTTTATTTTATGTGTAGTATTGTGACTGATGTATGGTAGTATACTTGGCTTCCCTTGTTTAGTCAGGTTGCACAAGTTAACTTGTGGTAGGGCTTGAATAGTGTTATGCTCACACTCACTGCTCTGGGAGTGTTGTTGGCCTGGTCTGACACTTGCTCATTCAACTTGAATGGATACACTTCTGTTCTGTTGTGCTGGAAGTCACTCTGGATAAGAGTCTCAGTTAAATGAATGTAATTTGATGTAATGCTATGCATTTCTAGAGCTCCATATTCAGGGGGAATTTGGGTTGATAAGTACCTTTCCCTGGGGTACAACAGAAGTGCCCAACCTGGAAATTTAACTAGCAACCTTTGGGTTACAAACCCTGCTCCTTACCACCACGCCGCAGTGCCTCCCGCAGTCATTGCTAGCCTATGACATCTTGGACATTAGGCTCTGACTGAGTGGGAGCTCTTTTCTTTTCATCTGCACCAACAAACCGGAGCCATTTACCATCTGCACGGGAGCTACCGTGGTCAGTCTATGACTTTTATACAGTTGAGAAATCACTGGCTACTTTTTCTCATGACAAGCTGTGCGACGGCTTGCTGTGACCCGCTCCCGAAAGCCAGGCTTTTATGTTCTATTAATCGTTATGGGGTGCTGTCGACCCACGCTTTAACACGTGGAGGGGGGCTAAAATATCTATTTCTAACAGATGGGGGGCGTTATATCAATTGGTTTCTACTGCTCCGTGAGCACTCATTTGAGAGTCAGTACCACTTAAACATGTCAAATATGTTTCTCTTAATGCTCATTATATTATTGACAGTGCAAGATCATAACACGCTTCTTTGGGAATAAAATGAATTAAACAAGCCAACCAGACTGAATAACAACTAATTTAATCCTACAGGACAAAAATGGACACTGTGAGCAGCTCTGTGCTCTTATTAGGGATCAGCAGATGGGGATTCGTGGGCAAGCGTCGCGTTTGTAGTTTGCGCAGAATATCTCGGGGTGTAAAGTTTAGAGGCCGCGGGGGGAGGGCACGGCGGCGGGGAGGCCGGAAACCGCCGGGAGTAAAATCTGGTTCAGCCACTGCGAGGCGTCTGCACTCCGCGCCCTCGCGGGAATCGTTGCGTGAGCCCGTTTTAATTGTCCCGCTGTGGGATATAAATGTGTATCTCCAGAATACAGCATTTTAATTATCAGCCTTTTCTGTGCGGAAAAAAAAAAAAAAAGGAGAAAACACGATAAATGGGTATTCGCATTAATATTGATGTTCCTCTCCTCCTTGGAGTTAAAAATGTACAATGTGTTTTAGTTTTAATAATTCAGCAAAGCAGGATCTGGTTAATTGAACTAAAGGAAATCCCTCAGCAAATACTGCGCTGTATCATTTTCTGAACCTCTAGCCAAGATGCCTTTGTGAGTTAATGCACAGAGCATGATTACTGGTCTCCTATCAAAGCTCCAACAATTTGATCCTTCGGGAATAAAACGTCTCTCAACTGAGCCCGGATAAGCAGCTATATTTAGGTGTATTGAGGTTCGTCGCTTTGAAATGTTAATGTTAAAGGTTATGAATAACGGCTCGCGTCCCCAAAAGAGCAAATTAGCCAACAGAGCAGGATACAGTTGCTTGAGAATATTGCAATGTTTGGCACGCCGCCAGCGGCATCACGTTTATCCCAAAAAAGGAGATCTCATTGAACGTAAATTAAACTGCTTTGGGGCCATTGTTGTAACTGATGTGGTAAACATCACCACTGCGGAAGGATGAGAGCTTCTGGGCACATTCTGCTCCCAGCTGCTGATCCAGGATTATTTTACCCACTCTCAGTCCTGACCATATCCATCTTATGTGGCAAGTGGATACTGATCCAGGATCAGTGCATGAAAATATGATGAACACATGAAAATGAGAGCAGGAGATAGGGCTTCCTGTAAACTTTGTTAACTGCAAAATTCTTCCCCCCCAGCTACATGAGAGGGGAGAAGCGCAGCATCTGAAATGGAAGAAGAGACACGCAACAATGATCTAATGATCCGCAGCTGTCGCACAGCCAAAGGGGGAAAAGCATCATGGGAGGATTTAGGCCATTGGAGAGCTGGAGGTAGGGATCCATTCTCCCCAGCGCTGAGGATAACAGGAACTCTGCACACATACAGGCCACAGGGGGGAGAGACTACAGTCTGTAAGCATCAATAAGAGGGTGTTCTCATACAGACCAGATAGCATAAAAAGCAAACATATGTGGTAAAAATACAATGTGTGGGGCACAATATCAGTCAGTCTGGCCCAGGATCTTGTTTAATACTTATGTGTATTGCATGCATGAGATCCAGTGCAGTTGTCATTGAGGTCCTCATTGTAGTTATTGTTACTGTAATGTAAGGTATCATTCAAGTTGTAATTTTGTGCATTAACCACTCAGTGGACTACAGGATATGTTGCAAGCCTTACCAAACAGAAAACAGAAATTAGTTTTGTCAGGCAAACCAGCAGTCATTTGTCATTGACATGTAATCTCTGTGTTCTATGTCATATTTTAATGTGACGCAGATGAGCCAATAGGTAAAATAGTCATTATCAATTACAAGAAATATATCTTGCAAATCAAAAATTGAGGCAGAATGTAGCTGTGCTCAACATGAATCTGATAAAACCGACCTGTTGCACACCCATTAATGTAGCCATGCTGATAGAAGGTGGTGGATATGACCTTCAGCACTGGATCTGCTGTCGTTTCTCTGACTCATACCACTGAGGTGCATTGTATTGAGACAGACAGCCCAGTAGCTCGCTCTGGCAAAGAACTCACAGGAAAGAAGCACCTTGACTCAATATGGCACCATCTGAAGGTAAACAGCTATTGTTGCCATGGTCCTTGATGTATCTTTGCTTCTTCTATACATTATAAATCACAAATGTTTTTTCTTCTTTTGTATCAGCAGTTCCTGAAAAGGTAACATTCTTAGTTTAAACTAAAACCATTGCAAGCCAGCTTTACGTGCGGTAGCACGATTGCCGCAGTAGTAGTTAGTGTTATTTAAAGTATTTTGTGAGTGAAAATAGAGAAGTGTATCATTTCCATATGCGTTAAACCGACACTTAGATTGGTACATACAGCCATCAACATACGCCATCTGGTGAAGACAATGACTGATGGGTTGACATACTTGCCATTTCACATAGGCAACCATGTTACATGAAGTGAGCTGCACCTGGGATGGCCAATGAACTGCTACACATATTAGGTCCCTTGGCCTTCTTCACAAGACCAAAAAATGATGACTGAACAATGAAACCCACTGGGTTATGAAGACCTTATTTTTGGGTCATTCAGAAACACTCAGCCCAAATCACTGTGCCAGCAGCCATGTTTCCATTATGAGAACATGTCTATGTGGAAAAACACAACTCAGCAAGCTCATTGGAAACGGGTGTAGCTCACATTAAATGAGAGCGCTGAGCTCCTTTGACAAGCTAATTGTATGCTCATTTGTGTTCTTCCATATGCAGTTAATAGAAAAGAATAGGTCATTGGCCTTAACAATGTGCTGAAGTTGTGGGAATGTATGTTAAGTAGTCAATAGTTGTAATTACATAGTCAGTATAAAAGCAAGTGTGGTTGTAGAAGTTAAAAGTACCACAGTCAGAAGGTAGCATTGTCAGAGGGCCATTTAGAGGGTTTCTTTTGTCTTCTTTCTTTCATTTTTGTTGACTGTTTCATGAACAGCATCTGGTCCTCATATTTCTGCATCTGAAATTTGAAATTTTTGTTAAATTTTGTGTTTCTATGGTTAGGGCTCCTTGTTTAGTGCTTCTCTGTGCTGGTACTGCCTGGCTTTAGATTTGATAAGTCATACTGTATCTAGTTGTGGTGAGGAGAGGCAGATCTGAGAATCGAACAGCTGAAAATTGCTAGCCGCTGTTTTTCCGTCAGCATATCTTGAGTTGGTGGAGGAGGTCACGTTACGGCATAGCGCTGCCTTCATTAGAGCTGAATTAATCTTACTGCCTTACATAATATTAAAAAGGCACCCCATTTAATTCACACTCAAAATTTTAATGAGTGATTCATTTAAATTTGCAACCTCAGGCATAAGCCGCTCTACCATGGCAGGGGAAATTGAGTAAGCAAAGTATATGGTAATGACAGACAGATGTTTTTTTTAAAGGATTGTTCAAGTCAATGTATTGTGTAGCTTGGTGATACCTTTTAATAGTTAACACGCACCATAAAGCATTTCAACTGAATTCCAAGAGCCCTACACAAAGTCAATCTTTACTGTGGACTCATTTTGCTGGTTATTCCTCAGATGTTAGCCTGCACATGAAGCCTGGGTCTACCCTTTGATCAGACTTGCACTCTGAATTGTTAGTAGTAAATTTGATGTCATACAGATCATACATTATTGAACTAAAAAAGGCTCAAGGGAAATGCCTATGTTTATCAGGAAAGAAAAAGAACAAGGGAATTAAATGCCTGTCTGTTCTGTTCCAATAGTGATGATATCCCTAAACACTTTAAATTAATTACACAAATTATGCAACAAAATGTAGCAAAGATCTTTAAAAAGAATTCCTCATCCTCAGGTGTTATCAGTGTTCAACCTCTTACTCTGCTGAGAAGGAGTGACCCTATCTCTGGGCAAGACTACAAATAATGCTATTGCCTTCAACTTGTTGAGAAGCAGTCCTCTGAAAGATTTTGATGTAAAATGTTGTTAAATGGTCTTTGGTAAATTGTGTTGCTTTAAATATATTCACTTGGTAAACCTGTTATTAATTGAGTGTCTATTATTTTTATTAGTAATTGATCTGTTTTTTTATATAAAATAGACCCACTTTTCTCTTTAAAGTATCCCTCCCCTTTCTGAGCAGAGTGTGATTACTTTATAAGGTTGAACTGTTAGACTCTACCATAAGACAAGCCAATACAAGAGAGGCCATTGAATCTGCCCTTGTTCTGTCCAAGCCCATCACTTCAGATTGGACAGTGGTAGCATGTCACCTCAGAGGGTTAAAGACCGAGAGCGTTATATTCTCTGGGGTGCCTGAACAATACAATGGTAACATATAGATTTGGGTAGTCTACTGAGCTATCTGGACATTACACAATGAGCATTGTAAAAGAAACTCTCTCTCTCTCTCTCTCTCTCAGTGTTTTGACCATGATGGTCAAATGGTTACATTCTGAGAGCAGAGCAGACCATCAATTCCTTTACCCGGACTTTCTAAGGTAACCCTTCTCATGTAAATAACACTAACAGCAATGTTGATTAGCAAACTGTAGCAACACTATCTCCAAGATTCATGAGAATAGAAATGATTGGAGACAACCATTGAATAGAGACTTCATTCACAGTATTCTGAATGCACTGTATTTGCTGAATACTGGAAATCTTTGCATCAAAGCTTTCACCTCCAACCTGAACTTAAATCTCAGATGCTCAATTCTGCACTGACCCAATTCACCTTCACAAATAAATTCGCTTCTAATTTTGACTCATAACTGGCCTTATCAGTGCTCCAAAAGTTCCTTGTTTTCTTTTGTTTTGCTTTTTGATTTTACAGAACTACCTTTGCCAAACATCCCTGATTATGTCCATCCATCACCGAAGGCAGAAAGACTATTCCTCAGTTGTCAGGAGAAGGAAGAGGCTTTTAAATCTAGATTAGTAGTTTCAGGACAGATAGAGCTTATTCATTAAAAATGGATGAGGCACACACGCCCCAGAGCCTCGGTATGGAACTGAATCATTCTGATTTGAGTCCGCAGATGAAAAATAAATTTGTGTTTAAAATATTCAGGGGACTTTATTAGACCGCATCCGTCCGGCCCCGTGGCCACGGTTCGAGCCACGGGCCACAGCGGGAGCTTGGCAGTGTCCTCAGTACAGCCTGGGATGACAGGAAGAGGGGTGCTCCTGCTGTTTGCGCCACGGCCGCCGCTGATCCCCATTCAGTGTAAAGAGCAACTGAAACCCAGCTGCGTCCGAACACCACGTCTGTTTGTTCATCTTAAGCACAATATGAGTGTGGCCTATCAAAATGAATAATGTGTTTTCACTGGTGCTTTCAAAATTGTGATGTTTGCATCTTTTTGTTAAATTTTTTCACCAGGAAATTGAATGAGGTCCTCTGTCTTGACCAGATCTGTCTGCCTGCTTGATTTGAATCAAAAGTACTCAGTGAAAGGGAAAATGCATTACGTATCCCTGAAAATTAATATATCCCACACTTTGCTTGTTCTGGTCTGCAAATTGTCAATGGAACAGTAACATTTAGAGCACTGAGTGGGTGCTTGCTCAATAGATTTGGACAAGCATTCCAATGCATTTCACATTCCTAGCTCCATACGGTGTTGTATTCCCATTCATACTCACCAACTGCCACTTTCAAGCCAATGGTAGTGTTTTTTGTACTATGGCTGGAATATTAAATTCTTATTTTAATACAACTACTCAGCTAGTGTTCAGCAGGTTCTAGATCCATCCACGCCAGACATCTGGCTGTGTTACACATCCCTCAGTTTCTCCTTTCACCCACATTCCCTCAATCTGCATGTCTCTATCTGCTTCCCATTCAATCGTTCACCACCCCCCACACACACACACCCCCAACCTCAGAAAGCTGCTCTGATAGAAACGGTTACGTGCGCATCCAGGCTAATGGAATTGGACAGGCAGGCAGAGCTACCGCAGAGCCATCAAACCCAATCAGGCATTTCAGCCCGCCCGATTTACGAGGCACCGCGGCCCTCTCCGGCATCAACCGAGATCAGCGGCGCTCCCCGTCACTCAGGGGTGCATTTTAATCATGGATGGGGAGGTGGGGGTGGGCGCTATTTGTCCATCTCTCTGTCAGGTCGCTGCGGCTCCCCCCGTTTGCCCAAACGATGCCATCTGGTGAGAGACGAGCGCGTCTGTGACGGGACGTGGGAAGTGAGGTGCGCGCGGCCAAACGCACGCGTGTGCGCGTGCAGAAGATTAATGCCAAGCAGGGCTGTTCCCCAGAGGGTACAGAACATTTTAAAACCTGCTTACCGAGCATGCATCACGGCCTGACATGCATCATGCTTTGAAAAATGTGCTCCAAGAGATATTTCTCCGCTAACGTAAAGAGAAAAAGGAAAGGAAAGAGAAAATTGTTTTCTTTATAGGTTATTTTGCTGTAGTCGCGTAACCCTTAGTCTTGCATTTGAGAAGATCTGAGCAGGAGATATCCTAATACCTGGACAAATGGGGTATTACCAATGAATCACTGACTCCTCAACACATCCCCGCTTTACTTTCTACACATCATTGACTGACTTCTGACTCTTGTATGACTGGGAGGAAGAGGTGTTTCTGATCTCTGTGCCTGCTAACTTTACAGGCTAACTCTGGGCCTGTGTACAATTAGTCATGTCCATACACTGCATCAGAATGTATGTATTTTAATATACTTTGTCTTTCAGTCATATTCTTGCAAATGTGTAACACTTATTTTCAATATAATATTTCATACTCACTAAACCTTAGCCATAAGATACATATAGAAAGAGATGTCTCTCAAAAACACTTAACTTGCACTTACAAAACCACACACACACACAAAGCACAGCAAGGAAACAGGTACAGTACTACAAATAGCAGATGAATTGCATCAAGTATTGAACTGTTTAAGTATTGAGTTCAATGCTATTGACAACATCTTTGGCTCTTCTCTATCAATAATGTATGCAAAGTAAATAAGACTCATACTTCCTATTTTAAAAAATCATGTTTACTCATTTCTCTTCAATCTCTTGAAAAAAGTGCATACACGCTCACTGGAGTCACACCTATGGACACTACTATATGCTTTCGTTTAACGTTTCATTTTAGTTTGGTTAGTGAGAAATCAGTTATTTGTGAAAACCAGCTGTGCTCAGATGCCAGTTACCAATCATGTATTCCAGTGAGGAAAATAGTTTGGAAAATCTGAGAAATGAGAAATTGTATGTGATGTGCATGATTGAGTGTGAAAGCAAACTTTGAAGTGCAGACCCTGCTCTGGACATGCTGTGTGTATATATAGCACATCTCTTCCATGGGAAATTATCCATGAAAAACATGATCAAACTGTTCATTTCTGAAACTGATGCAGCCCTGTATTGCTATCCTTTCTGCAATGCACACATTAAATATGGGAAATTCTTCACAATTTGAGTTATGTCCCTTTAAAAACTTGACAGAGTTACGATTCTAACAAAAACTGGTCCATTTATTGGCAAGTGCAATCATGTTTGCTTTAAGGGGACAGTGCTACCTTCTTGTGTAAAATGTCATTGTAGAGTGATAAAAGCTGTTTGTAAACTATCATTACAACCATGGAAATGAGCCAGATGTGCTGAACTTTAATGGGTATTTCTCCATCAGCTTTATGTCCGCCTCTTACGACAAACCCAACACTGGATTTTACTGTATTTCCAGAAAATGTAATCAAAGCATGCCAGCAGAAATGAATTACAGCGGCTTAGGAGGGTACAACATTCAACTGACTTTATTTGTGATCAAAAGCATTCATGTTTTTCATAAACTAAAAGTTAAGGTATTAATAATTGAAAAGTCAGTTATGTGTGAAAATCAATAACTTTATTTGTGATCAAAACGATTTGTGGTTTCAATAAATTAAAAGTTAATGTATTAAAAATTGACACTCCTAGCATGTGCTCTGTTGAATTAATCAGTGCTATCTCACTCCAAGGACAGAGGCTGAGCACTAATCCCTGTGCCTTACAGTAGTCACATGATTCCTTAGGATCATCACCCCATTTTCCCCTGAGCTGCCCCTTTCCTGAGTGCTATACATTGAATAGTATACACTTGTCAGTGAGCTGGCATATAAAACACAACAAACTATCATCAGCCATAGCAAGTAACGATTTTTTCTGATATTTTTTGGTGAGGCTGTCAAGGTAGACTAGGTGGAAGCACTATAAAACAAGAAAAATTTGCCAGCGATTTCTGCAAATTCCATAAGTGAGGCATGATACGTCCCTGGATTAAGCTTGCTAATGTCACTGAGCATGCGTGAAGTGAACATAATATAGGCCATTTGAAGTGACTGCACAAAATTAGCCAGACCAAAATTTGACTTGAATTGATCACTCTCAAAAAATGTTTTTGAGAGGGATGCCAGTTTTGTAAATTTAATGTGAAATTCTCCCTGCATATACACGTGACCACATTAATCTGGAAGATTTCAAAGCCTTACTGGCAATATTCACCTTTAAAAAAACATACAATGTAAAGCTCTAAAACCACATTTGGCATTACACGTTGAGCTTTTTGCTTTGTAATTATTAAGCACACTCCATAAGCCCCCATCTAACTGCCTAGTAATATCTTGTCATAACTCGGCTATGCAGCATATTTTATGAGGCAAAGTAACGTTCTGGTACACTCTAGCTCATTGAACACAGTTCAGCTGGGTGGCAACATGGCAGCCAACAGGTTAGCTGCTATGCTGCATATGTCTATGTTGGGGTGGCAGTGGAGCACAGTGGTAAGGAGCAAGACTCCTAACCAAAAGGTTGTGTGTTCAATTCCCCAGTGGCTTCTTAATCTTGTACCCTTGCAAAGTACTTAACCCAGAATTGCTTTAGTAAAACCCAGCTATATAAATGGATAATATATAAGAATTGTAACCGATGTAAGTCGCTCTGGATAAGAGTGTCTGCTAAATGCCAATAATGTAATTGCATACCATGTGGAATTCATGTTGATGCCTCCACCAAATCAAAATCATTGAACCATAAAACCAAAAAGGTCTTCTGTAAACATTGTGCAATGTCTCCCCTTCCTCTTCTTATAGTTAAAAAAGAAGAGATTCCTAAACCTCTCTTCATCTCGCAGACAGACTCTCAAACCTGTCTTCATCTCATAAGCACATTCTCACTCATTCTTAGAGCATGATTGTGTTAACAAAATACCAGCGAAAATCACATGTTAATTCTTTTCCTTGCGTGGTGTTTCATGATGACGAACTACATGAAAAGCTGGCACGGACACCCATGAATTTTTCAGTATTGTAATGCGCGGCATTAGCATTAAAAATCCATAGCAGCTTAGTGTTCGTCACGTGAATGCTTGGCTTCTGGTGGTGGATAAGCACTGGAGCCATTTTTAAAAATCAGACCAAAATCAATGTGACTTACTTGCAGACACTGATGAGTCAAGCCATTGACCAAATTAGGATATTCCTGTGTGTGTGAAAAGCAGTCACAAGTCTTCCCCAGGTACTGTGAAGAACATGTAATGGAATATATTATTGCGACTAATTAAATTCATTTTCATTTCTATTTTTTTTTTGTTCAATCATTTATATAATACACCCCGTACTCTTGGGACATCTTTACAACTCAAATCATTTTCATTTTCTAACTTGTCTTTTTTCCCTTCTTCTAGGACAGAACCCTTGAGCATAATGAGGGACAGACTCCATTCATTCTGAAAATACACCCAGTAGCTCGGTGGCAATTTTTAGCACTGATAAAAAGGAGTGTTCCAGGACATCCTTTCACAGTGCGACGTCAGGACTAAAAAGATTTAATCAGAGGAATTGGCATTATTTGTGCGAACATATTTCAGCTCGTTATTACTTTGCAGAGTGAAAAACAGATGCCTTTTTTATTTTTTACGAAACGATAAACGATTCGGTTCCAGTTTAAACTACATTATGTAACTTCATCGAATTTTGCTAATTTAATTAAAGTAAAACATCTTTTGTGCCAGTCTCCTCCTGTTGACCCACCCAGCACCTCCTGCCAGCAGTATAAATCACAGCCTGACCTTGGGATTGCAACAATGTTCAATTATTTACAATGTAGGGCACCGCTGCCTGTGTCCTTGGAAGCGGGACCTCTGTTTGTTCTTATTAACGGCGCTCTCCCATGACTGAGCCAGTGTCCTCGCCGTGGCTTAATACGGGAACATTGTTGGTGCAGCCATGTGCTTCACAGGGCATAGTGCGAAAAAAGTAAAGCGCGACCCTGTTGCTGGGGCAGCGTTATGGGGTCGCGGTAATGAGCAGTGCTCAAAACATGAAGCGGGAAAGAGCAGGGCTGCCAGAGACTCGCAGGTCTACCGGCTACCGCTTTGTTCCAAGGTGGGGCACTGTTGCTGTGCCCTCAGGCAAGGTGCTTAAGAGTAAACATCCTAATGGATAATAATAACTTAATAATAGCCATGTACGTGACTGCTAAGCAATGCAATGTAATTATGACCGTGAGCAACAATTTACTGTATGAAGGAAAGGAAAAAGCAGGTTTACATCATTTACATCATTTTCATTAGCCCTTTAAAAATAAAACAGCTCTCAATGACTGCAAGCATTACACTCCAGAGATAATAAGTGCCACACAACGTATATAAAGGCCAGTAACACTTCATATTAAGTGGGAAATTTTACCTCTGGAATTACACCGTAGCTACTGCATCAACCTCTTGTTAAAGAGTAACTCACACGGAACATCATTTTGAAAGTTATGGAATTGCATGAATTAAAGTAACTCTCGCGGTACTCCATTAAACCTGTTCTCAGCGCTACCCTCAACCATATCACCAATCCTGTAACGTTTATATTAACGCTAAAACTGTCCCTAGAACTGATCTTTGCAAGTTGCGGAGCAATGTGTACTTGCACAGCAGAAACACACAGCTTGCTTATATACAGAGTGGTACTGTGTGAGCAGGTTAATTATTTGATTTGACATGCGAACTGAAGGTTTTGTGTCTGTTGATGAACTTCAACAGATTGGTAGGCATGATGGATGAAGTGACAGCTTCCAAGGGTGCTTCCATTGTAAAATACAATCCATTTTGTAACTGTGTTCCTTTTACCCCCAAGTTTAAAAGCATAGTTTATCAAATGGGCTTGCGGGCGTAGTCAAAAGACAGCAAAGTATTTCCCCCTTCTGCGTATGCAGTATGCTTTTAATGTTTTAGAGAATGATCTAAGATTCACCCTCCTTTTTTTGTTCAAGGCAGCAAAGAAAATTCTGGCAGCATTCCCCTGCCCAACCCCCCACCCCCGCCCTCAGAGAAAACCATGACCACTTTCACAGAGGAATCTATGCAAGGGAGTTTTGCTGGTGAGTGGGAGGCAAGTCTGCGTTGGATTCTGGGTGAGAACAAACTGGAAAGGAACTGAGAGGGACCCGAAAGATCCAAGGCTGGGGGAGGAACACAGCAGCTGGTTCGCCAGGGCGAGCCGACGGAGGGACGCGTCACAGATCCCCCCACGAGGACGCACAGACGAAGACGTTAATATTAAACAGAGATGGGAGCGCTTCCTCTTTCCTGTTCAGCTGCGCTGTGACGCACCAAAAAAAAAAAAGAACTTCAATGACTTTTCTCTCTCTGCAGATATTAAGCTTTCTGAAACACTGGTAGAGACAAGTAGGAGTGGTTTGAGTTTGGATGTGTTTTGGGGATGGTGCCATTTGGTGTTGTGTGCGCAAGGAACGTGGCCTGGGTCAACGTGTCTTTTCAGTCATGTTTCGGTGACGATGCTTGACGTCTATGCTGTGATGCTGTGATGATTCTCAGTGTATTAGGGAAATCAAATCAGCCTGTGTAATTTCTGCCATTGGACACTGAATTTAGCTCTTTTAATGCTATCTGTCAACCAGATGAAAAACTTCAGTTCCCACTCTCTTAAAATGTACCCATCTTCTCCTGCACTGACATGTTTTTGCTACTTTGACCCAAAATTCTGTGGAACAGTCATCTTCAACATGACAACAAAATACAATCCATTCTTTTTCATTAAATAGATTTTACTCTCATACAGTGCCTGCCATTTCAGAGAAAGTCACCTGACTGCTGAATATTCCTGACTTTTGTGTAGGCACGCCATCATATTTGAAAGATTCAAGTCAGATTTAAGTTCATTGTACAAGTTCTTCTCTATATCAGAAAACATTGAAAGAAGGAGGATGTCCTGCATATTCTGTCAGGCATTTCCTAATTGTATTAACACTTTGAATGATTAAAACAAATCGAAACATCTCACATTTATTTAGTTATGTTATCCTTACAGACTTTTTTAGGGGAAAAACAGCTACCACGTCATAGAGAAGAGTGGTGCATCATTCATGCTTTCATCTTTCATGGTGATCATATTCTATAAATTTAGAGAGTATAAGCCTTTTTCTGGAAAGCACACACGAGGCATTGCTATGCTGTAGGTCTGTGGGGTTCATCTGACAGCATGCAGTGTCCTGGGTTTAGATGTTGATCCACCCTAATTGCAAAGCATCACAGAGCAAGAGCCTTCTGACACCGCAGGAAGGGATGTTAACCCTCTCAGGAAAACAGCTGCTCTGGCTTATTGAAATTCCCTTCATTACAGTATTTTCAGGGTCTGTGAAATGTCCTAGTTCCTGATAAGTCCAATCAGATGTTAAACTCGGTCTCTCCAAAGACTTATCACCTAGATTTTCCGGTACCCATATTCATGGTCTGGGAAACTGCATCACTTCCAACTATAAATAAACCTCGGTGCCGTTGTTATGGAGACAAAAAAGATGTGCCACTGGGAAGAATAAAATAAAGCACATTCTCACATAGGTTTTATACTGCCGTCTACATGTTATCTATCAACAATATTGCACAAATGCATGCAGATTATAAAATGCCATTCACAAATTGGTATGATTTAAACAAAAGACATTGCTGTCATTTGGACAGAACGTAAAAATAAAATCTTACAGTTGTAGTTTGATCATGAACCAAACTGGCACAATATTTCGATATGTATGTTTTTAAATTGCTTTACAAATACTGCATGTTTATTTTCCATACATTCACAATGTCCAGTAGCTCATACTTAAGATTTTTGTTTGTACTTTTTAAGTGCTGGGTACACATTTATATTTTCAGGTTTGTGCAGTGCATATTCATATTCTTTTTATTGAATGGACTGCGTGCCTTAAATCAAATTATTTTATATTTTTTATTTAGTTTCGCAATGTACATTTGAGGTAATTATATCCATAATTTGCATGGCTCCAAGGTGCACAGAGCTGCACGTATATCACACAGCTCTCAGACACAGAGGATAGGGTACTTTGTTCTGTTTTCTGGCCAGTGAGGGCTTAATGCTTTCACAATAACCAGCGCATGGATGAGTGTGTTTGGATTCACCTATACTGCTTCAGAAGGATTACTATTAATAGAGATGTCTATTGTGGAAAGCACAGGCACTGCCTCCCACTCCACACACACACACACACACACACACACACACACACACACACACAGTCCTCGCCTCTCCCCTTGTGTGGCACAATAGTCAGGGCTATTGTGTGTCTCTCAGTGTTGGACACATTGTAAAAGATGAGGTGTGGGGATTTGAAGGCCGTTAAAGTCGCTATCGGGTTTGTCACTCACGGAGCTGAAATTTCCTCTGATCCATTTTTTTCAGCCGGTCACAGCGACAGAGGCTGCTGGCATTCTTTCGCACAGCATTGGCTGTCACTCCCACGAGAGAATTAACACCTACAGTTCTATTTTTTTATCTAGAAATTTCTGTAGCCGCATTAATTCCATTGCCTTTAGATCCACAAGATCCCCTGGGTGTTGAGACCCACAGAGAATAGAGCCTTACATGGAAATCTGATATTAAGTGTGATTTTAAGATATTAAGTGTCTGACTTCTGCATTTTTGTATGGCAGCCAAAGCACAGGATCTAATCTGAATACATAGTGTCATAACAATGAATTGAATTGCTCTTTGGCAGAAAATGTCAACCACTCTAAAGCAGTCTCTGGTCATCCGGGGCTCCAGGGAATCTATGTTTTATCAAGTGTGTCAAAACAGTGCCAAAGACAGTATAGCACTTGACAAGTTAAATGCAGTGACGTACAGATCAAGGTTGCCTTTAATCAGAGACGGGCAGAGATATCTGCTGTAGTAAGGGTACGCACAGAGACGCCTCTGACTGTCAGAGTTATTTAGCGGAGCCAATGAGCCTCTCCCAGTAGCATCACCCAAGCTTTGCGGATGCCAGATTTAAAGAGATATTTTATTCTGAGTGGGATGAAGCCATCTTTCACAAGACCTGCCAATAAAGCCTCCCTGATGCGCATTCCTCGCATTGCCAGTCTGACAAAGCAGCATTAGAGTAGTCCACTCTTGGTGAGACAAATGTATCTTTTAAAGGCAGCAAATGACAAAGTTTGGTCATATATCTCAGTTGGAGAAAAAGGCCCTGCTTTGAAAGATTTTGTTTTCAGTAGTGAACGTATTGACATTGGTACAAGCATGACACTGTAATTTACCACAAAAATTCTCCCTCTCTGAAACCACTTTTCTGGCTTTAAATGGTCTTTTCACCTGCATGTCCATTTCATGCCAGACAAGACACTTGATCCTCATTCATGTCTTGTTTACCCTCTTCCACACCACGATGCTACATGTTACCGTGCGCAAGATGTATACAACGCTTCACAATTAAAGGGTCACCATACAGGAGAAAGGAACGTGGCAGAACTGCATAATACGTGCCTTGTTACAGCTGGCATTGGGTGTGTATTTGTTAACCGCAGACCAAATGGGTCATCGCCCCGGTGCTCTCAAACCGTCAGCTTCGGTACGAGTCAAACAGCCGATGAGGTTCAACCTCCACGCTCCCTCCGCCGCTCAGCTGTGCTCCTGTGCGCAACCTGCTGTGGAAATCTGCAGCTGACAAATTTCATTTCATACTGGCTCCCATTAATAATGCAGAGGTATTTTGTGCTTGTGCCGAGCAACATATAGCAGGTACTGGTTAGCGTCTGGTTCAACTGAATGGTGCTTGCAGCCCATTAGGAGCTTGCAGGATGATGTCATTGCATGCGTGTCCTGCATCTCAAGACTGCACATACACGGCGCAGACTCAAAAAGGAGTGAAAGAAATAATCTGGGAGCGAGGAACAGTACCTAACATGGATTATTTCAAGTAAAAGCAAATGCAGATGAAAATACTGAAAATGTTTCAGTTGACACAGTGTTCTTGGGCTGGTACAGCAGGAAATGGGCAGCTCTTTGAGGGAAAAATGTAGGACAATATTCTAGGGGTTTTCCTGGATGTGTGAAATAAGGCCATTTTCAGATTTAGCCACAAGGCTTCTGGCTGGAGGAGATGGTAGGAGCTCACATTCCCCAGGAGCAAAGGCAGCTTTGTAGAGTATTTAAAGAATAACCCTGTCAGCATGGATTTGAGGAGAAAACACAGAGAAAGTGCTTGGTTGGATGAACCAAGAGTTTATACATCAGCTATGTCCAGGCCATTGACTTGGTGTGAGTTTTATGTGTGTTTAAGTCCAACCGAAAGCCTTGCCTATGGTTCCTTTTGAAATGGGTATCACCTACCTAGCATCTTTAGTCAAAGCACAAAGTGTCCTTGCATTGAACCTGCGAAGATATATGCTAGCAAGTGAAATCACATACCTTATATTGCTTTCACCCTGGAAAAATGTCCTTTGTATGTGTAAACCTATTCCAGCCAGGAGTTGATAAGCTGTTTAAAAAACATGCTTGCTGTAAAACGGTAAAAAGCTTTGCTTTGGGCTGTAAATTATTCTTTTTACAAAAAAGGGTAAATTGCTGACATCTGCTGTTAAACTATAGTAGTGCAACATTCATATGGGAGTGAACTTTTGCAGAACTACTCATTTATATTTGTATAGCCTATATCGCAAGCTGTTTGATACAAAACAATAGTTTTGTCTGAAAAGCCAGGCAGCTTCATAAAGCTGTCTAAAATTCTTATATACAAAGCAAGCATCAGTGTGACATCAAAAGGTACTTGGCATAGAAACACATGGGCCTTGTGGCTTACAAAAGACTTTAAAAGTGCTGTGATATTCAGTTAGAGGATGTTATCTTGGTTCATCTGCTCTATGAATTGGAGCTGTATATTAGTGGAAAATCCTGCTAAATAGTTCCAGGACACATCTGATTCTAAGCACTGAGAGATAATAGTTGCCGGCCAGTCAGGCAGGATACACAACATCTCTGTCTGCGCCAAATGAGCATGCCCCAAACCTGCAGCATCCTTATCCTCTGTGAGAGGGAGCGTCGTTTTAAACAATAGGAAATGAACCGACTGGTGAGGAGACCCATTGACAGCTTGTGTGGGTGTGCTTAGCGAGTCCCATTAAACCGTGGAGTCGGTGGAGCCTGATAGCGGGCTCTCTTCCCAGGATCGGCCCGCCATCGCCTAAGAGGCCTCAGTGGGGAGGAGTGGTCTGCTCTGCGCGGAGCTGCCCACAGAGCGCAGAGTCTGTCATTTCTGCTGACTCTGAGTAACAGGCCCCCGTGCCGTATGACGCTAACGGCGCTTATCAATTCAGCTGACGGGATGCGGCGTGGATGAGGAGGGGGGTGTGGGGGGGGGGGCATTTAATCAGCCTCTCGCACGAGGAGAGAGACTGGATCCACATTGACCTCTGCTCCGGCAGTCTTGATTTGTGTCCCCTCTCCGTCCCCGGGGCCCCCTGTCTTGCAGCTCCTGTCGGCTCGCTCCCTGCCTGTGAGCCCGCCCCCTCCCCCCTTGCAGGGAATTGTGGTGCTCCGCTGGCAGGCCAGCTGAGCCCTGATGGCATGTTGGCCTGGGACTCACCGCGACTGTGGATGCTGTGCTTGCTACATGAGTGGCTGTGATCACCACAGCAGTGTTCCATGAACCCAACCTGGTGACACCAGCACCTCAGCTTCATGTCTTTTTTAATGGGTGCTTCAAACTGCCCTCCTTGAGTGTAAACTTAATTGGAAAATGAGGCACTGTAGATTTTTGTTTTGGTATTTTTTTCCGTCTGGACTAGCTGAATGGAGATTAGAGGCCCTTTGAGCCGCGCTGAATGGAACGGGCCAGCTCTCTAACTAATCAGCGCCTTGCACTCTGGGTGCGTGCGCGCGAAGCGTTCGTCTGTGCCCGAGCGATACGCCGGCCAGTGTGTATTCCGTGTCTTGCTGTTGTTTTTATTCACCTCCTTTTCACAAGAAATACTGAACTCAAGAAAGACCGTTTTAGTATTTGTTTCAAGAGCACATCCAACGGATCTGAATTCTAGAAAACGAGACGCCGCTGGTTTCCTTTGAAGAAGCGTTTTTTTTTCCATCCAATGATCAGCGAAAGGGAAAGGGGGAGAGGGAACGTTGCATTGCCAAATCGCGCAGTGTAATTACAGTCTCAGAATAGACCTGTGTCTCAGCTCTGTGTTTTTTTTTCCCAGGGATTAGTGAGATTTCCTTTGGTATGTACAAACCTATCCGTTACCGCTTCGCACAAACAGGAGCGCTTAATGCGCGTTCCTATTTTTAAAAGCACTTTCCCGCAACGACCGGCTTCTCCGCTTTATATTGGAAAATTGGGGAGGGCGGCAGCATTATGCAGTTGCTTTAGGAATTAAACTTTAATGTGACCCACAGCTCTTAGCGCTTAATGGCCATCATGCCATGCATTAATTTTCCCCGAGAATTTTCCTCCGACGATTTCGCAGGCCCTTTAACAAGATGCATTGCCACTTGGCATGTTCCCTTTTTATAAAATAATTAATATAGGATTCTCTGCAGTTCTGAATTATGACTGTGCCACGCGCTCCCCATGCATAACCATACACAATCTTTCATATTGACCCCTCAGTGAATTAACCACAGAATGAATGAAGTGAAGCTGGCCTCTATTAATATAAGGACTAATTTGCTAGTAATTGCTTTAGTGTTCAATACGTTTGCCCATATGTTAATACATTACCTGAGGGGGTCTATTGCACATTATTTTATCTCTGAAATGATGAGGAGTGCTTAAGGGAAGCTTGAGAGGGTTGAGGATAGCAACAGTAACAGCCCGACACCCCCATATGTCCTTTTCATCAGAGAAATGCTGCAGTTCCATGCAACGTACTTTAGCATTTACATTTTTCAGTGCAAATGTAAATCTTGTTACCTTTGACAACACACAATAAATAATCTCAGACCCCCCTTCATACATTCCATCTTATTAAAGTGACATCTGATTTGCAAAATTAAAAGTGGCTCAACATTGCCCTCAAGTGGCAGATCTGAAAATAGCAAGTTGTGTAAACTTCGGTGTATCAAAAGAAAGCCGCTATACCCCTGTGTTAAGTAAGGGGACGGAAGACGTGTGTGAAAATGAGGGTAGATATTTACAAACATAATTCCACAGTGTTTTGGGGCCGTTTTCTGGCCGATTAAAGAGCAGACATCATCATACTGCACGTTTATTTCAAAGCTGCAACTTCACTGCTGTCAGGCAGAGTGGCAGATCTTCTAAGGTTACCACTATGCACATTTTCTAGTATGTACAGCCATTTAGAAAGTGGACCCAAAACCCCAAACCCTTACTAAAACAGTGACTTGCTAATAGTTAAGCGATTGACTGAGCCAGGCAGAATTTGAATTGACCATAGCTTTCAGTAAGATACATAAATTAAATGACAACAATCAGTGTTTTTTTCCCCATTGAAGCCTTGTAAGAGAAATGTGAAACCACATACACAAACTCAAAGCTGACAACATGCATTGTCGACTGAATTAGAGGCCTAGAGGCCTCCCTGAATAATTTTGTCTTGTTACCAGGATTTCGAAGCCAAATGCCATCTCCGCGTGTGACGTGTTTGGATATTCCACGTGACAGTTAGAATTAAGCAGCTTTGCCATTTTCAGATCAGTATGCTTAATGCTGTCCTCTTCTGATGAAACATTTACCCACTGTCCTACAGTTTTGCTTCTCCAGACTCCCGAGCGTCAGCTTTTCGGGATTTCCGGACATGTCATCAGTGCGCTAGTGGGAATACCGAGATACGATTCACTCAGCCTGTGCCAATGTGATCAGGAGCTCTGTGGACTGTACTATGCCATAGCTTGGAATTATTAACAATTTATATGGAAAGCCACACAGCATGTAGCGGATGTGGAAAAGAATATTCCAGATTGCGTTTTTTTGGAGTGCATGACTCAGAGTGTGAAAAAAATGGCAGTTGAATTGTTACCTCCTTTTCTGCATGAAACACATACACACACGTGTAAGCAGATATTGATTTTAAAATATTTAAGAGAATATTGTGACTCCTAGAAGTATATCAAAATAAGACATCTTCTGTGAAAAACAGACCACACTTAAGCACAATAAGGAAATCAAAATCTGCACTGGGGAGGGTTGCCTTGGGCTTGATGCATTCACATGTTTTGTCCACATTGAGAAATGTAGACATGTCAGCATTTCGGGTCATATGTTCTCTTGGTGATTTCTGTAGTTTGGAGAACAGGAAATGAAACTGAATTCTAATATAAGGGTGATGGAGGGAGAATCTGACTTTCTAATTTAATATCACATCATAAATACGCAATCAGGAGGATGCCAGTCATTTTCCGTCGCTGATGGATGCTTGATGGATGTTTCCCGGCGCTGAACCCTGCTTGTGTGTGTGTTGCATGATGTCATGTTTTATTCACTGACCTTGGAACAGCGGATTGTTTCTTTTATATATTTATTTATTGTGATGGAAAAGCTGAACGGTATTATTCTGCGTTCCCCCAGGACTGGCGGATTTCACGTTTCTCCTTTGTACTGTCCAAACGTTATTTCAGCCCATTTATCAGCACAGACCTCTCAACTCATGAGGGGGAGAAATCTCCTGGGGGGGTTTGATTGACAGGCTAAACTAACAGCTCTCCATCTCTGAAGACCTCTCCCCCAGATGCCATGAAAGGAAGTTCAAGAGCGAAGACGCTGATATTTCTTTTCAATCCTGCAGAAAGCTATCTTCTTATGAGATCTATTAAGCTTCGGAACTTGAAAACGGCGCCGTGTTGATGAGACATCTTAAAGTGAAAAGTCTGCTGCCTCCATCACATGTGAAGGGTATTGTTGTAAGAATGATTACAAGCGAGTATTGGGACATATGTTTTTTTTTTATGTTTTGGCCACCTTAAAAAAGGCATAAACGATCGAACATCTACACCGAGGGATTTACAAATCACCATTCTAAGGTCAGACAACTGCAGTACCGCTCTGACAGGCAGAGAGAATTTCAGGAACACCACAGCAGCAATAGCGACCAAAATCAAATCAAGAAAATGAAGAAAACAGTCAGCTGCGGCTTGAACTACAGGATGGAACTCAAAACTTTTGAAATGACTTTTTTGGCACCGAGTCAGATGCTGTCTATATATAAATTAGCTCATCTTTCAGCGCCATGATATTTCGGCTGCCGCTGAGGCCGCAAATGTGTGCGCTGCACGGTTTATATCAACAAGGGCCTCTGTGCCCCAAGACCCTCTTTAAGATGCACACACTGGATAAGGGGCACCTTATTTCTGTCTCCTGCTGCGCAGAGTTTAAGAAGCCTCAGTGAAGATTGGAGGTCTCGCTCTGGGACTTGATGGGGATTGGTCCCTTTTCATCACCAGTCATGCGCCAACCGATTCTGACCGGCCGAGAACATGACAGAGAGGATCCGGGCTCTTGGGTACACCCGCTGTCTCACTCACTGTCTCATCTGGCTTGCGCAGTGGGGACTTCACATCAGAAGTGCTTTGCAGTAACAATGCGTGAAACGGCATAAGGAAGAAGACAGCACTTGCATCACCCGGTCTGTACCAATTTGGACTAGTTCACTGGTTGCCTGCATTCTCAGATGCCATACTGTAACTATATTTCTAAATGTTCTAAAGTTATGAGTGGTAAACTCTTTTCATTGTAATAATTTTAGAGGCTATGATTTCTTTCCCTCCGTCTGGGTATCACTCATTTTCAGTGTATATTACTGTTGGTTTGAAATTTAATATTAAAATGCAATTGTTTGATAGTGTGATTTTCAGAAAATATCCACTTATTTTCTTCATCTGATCTGTGTCCTCCTGTCATTTCAGGTGCTGATATTTGCTACATCACTATTCACAGTTGTGCAGTAACCTCTTTGCTCCACAATGATGACAATTCTGTGACAATTCCGTTGTGAGAGGCCCTATGAAATTGGATTGACTTCTTTTTTAAAGCCCTGGTTCAGCAGAGGATCCACAGAAATCAGGCTCCACAGCTGAGCTGTAATGACATGAGAAATGACTGCCCTGCACTGCTGCCTCTGCTCCAGTGCCGCTGGGAGACAGAAAAGTTTCATCTCGCTGGTGGAACCCCGAGCAGTCGGCCATTTTCAGCTCGCCGGCGACTGATTGTGTTTTGGCACCGGGGGACTCAGTCCCGAAAAACTGGAGCCCTGAGAGTCAGAGGTCACGCTGTCCCACGCACGGTCCATGCGGAATGCTCTTCTTTTGGAGTCAAGCCTGCGCATATGGAGGAAGATGGAGGTTAATTTGGGTTGCTCATTTTATCAGTGCACTTCGCTGACTGAGGGTTTGCTTCTTTTGAGCCAAAATGGAGTGGCAGCCCGTGCTGTTCTCATATGTAGTTTCTCCTCCAAAGCCCCCAGAGAGGCAAATGGGAAAACAGATGTGAGAGCATTACATCTGATTTTAGACACAAGCAGAATAAGCCTAAACCCCCCTCACAGGGAACCTGTCCCTCATATAAATGGCAGTTTGAAGTGGCAACGCCGGATTTGCCAGGCGCTCAGTGTTCATGCGCTCGGTACGGATGTACTGCGAGTGTTACACACCGGGCGAGCAAATCCAGGCTGCCGCCGCGCCTCCCCCTCCTTCACGGCCATTCGGTTGCCATGGAAACGCTCCCACAAGTGCGAAGTGCTCCCTCAGTGAGATGGTACATGCTGAACTGGAGAGCGGAGGAAAGCTTGTCTCCCCTTGTCGGTTTAGGCATAAACACAGTTAAAGCTTTCACTTTGTGTTTTCCTTCTTACTGTGTGTCAATAATCTGAAGCGTGACTCTATTACTTCCTGTTGAACAGCCAATATTTAGCCTACACTTATAGCGGATGTACTGAACATCATGTATTTTCTTTGGGGGTGAGTGTGGAGCCAGATTGCATTTGTCATCGCCACTTACCTTCAGCCAGTTCATAAAGGTTCAATGAAGCTTAGATTTGGTGACTGGGGAGACCACAGAAGATGTTTGATTTCATCCTGGTGTTCATGAAACCATTCTTCACTCCATTTAGCAGTGTTTATGGGGGCGATATCATGTATGGGAACATGTTGAGGAAACAATGTTTGCTCCATAGGGTTCACCTGGCCACCTAAAATGACTTTGTACCCAATGGCTTTAATTCTACCATGCAGAATAGACCCAGTAACTCCCATCCACATACACCACCATGCTTAACAGCTGGAAATAAGCAATGTAGGTTTATATATAAGATATTATATATTTTAGTTGCAGTATATGGCTTGGCATATTTTAGTGCTTCACTTTATATTATCTTCAAACTGCAAAACCGAAATGGTTTATATAATATTTGTGTCCGAAAACATCAGTCGTCCTCAGATCAGAAATGAAAGGGGTGTCTCTTCGGGTGAACCCAGAGCGTGTTTTAGAACGAACACTAGAGGGAGACACAGTTTTACATTTCCTATTTTCGTCAATTTGTCTTTTTTCATGTTTGTGTATCTGTTGCTTGACAGAACAACAGATATCAAAGTGAGGCATACCTTCCAGCTGGCAATTCAAATCCCAATGAAAAAGCGCTTGTACGGTGTTATGTAATGCGTTTCACGACATTTTCATTTCCCAGTCACACAGTTCTATTGTGTTTGCTGTGAGTGACGGGATGATATGAAGGGAGGGATAAGAGTTCCCCGCCTGCTGTATTCAGCAGGTTCCCTGCCCGCTGTTCCCATGACGAAACTCCCCCGGAATGGAGGCTGCCCCGGCTTTGGTCTCGCTAATTTCCTCTTGACCAGTCCCCTCTCCAGTTTGGGCCAACCACTCGTTCCTGTTTATGTTCCAGTAGGGAAAGGGGGCATTCACAGGGGAGAAATCGATTTGGGAAAAAAAACCTTGGCTGCCGTTTTGTTGGAATGTCTGGCAGATATTCTTGGAGAAGAAAGTCCCCTCAGAGCTGGACAGGAACCATAATTTTCAGTTTTTGAGGAAAACATGTTGGTTAAAGAAGCAACTTGTCTTACATTTTCTTATGGGTATTATCATGAACCTCTGTGTTATACTGTGCATCCACAGCCATGAAATAATTATGCATAAAACTTATTTTGTCCTTATTTTTGTATGCTTTGTAAGACTTCACAAAGGAACTATAATAAATCCTGTTTCCCCCTTCATATTTCATATTAATGTATTTGTATTGATGTTTCAGTGGTAACTTTCACAGGTGATTTAGGGTTAGAGCTATGGTTAGGATTAGATTTTACTTCTATATACCATTACATGACAGAATGTGTGCTTAACTATAACAGAACACCCCTGTGGTTGTGTTTGTGTATAAACAAGACTAAAAATCCAGATCAGCATCAAGCCTGACATGCACTGTCTTGTTAAGGAAAGGAGAGAAAGACACTGTAGTGTGAGGCTGGCATCATTGTGTGCATTTGCGTTTATGGATATAAATGTAACGTAAAGGGAGTGTGTTAAAGCAGTGCATGTTCCTTTGGCCAGCTCATCCAGCTTCTGAGAACAACAGTACAATGGTAAAGTAAATATAAATGCAGAGCGATACTGTACAGCCACAGATGGTACATTGCTTCTCATTGCTATCACAAAACGGATTGAATTAAGCACCTGTTCAGGCTGCCAAATGTGCTGACTGATATGGATAGAGAACAATGGATTAGATAATGTAGGCCCATCCAAGGAAGGGTGTCATCCTGCCAGTAAGGACAATGGACGAGGGTTTCACTGTGTGGAGTTTGCTAAAGCAGGGTAAGAAGCAGGGAAACACAAGGTTTTGATTTGATCCTTCTCTGGGGTCAGTACGCATTATGCAAAGAAATTGTAATGACGTTTTTTTATGAATGTCTGTGCGTGTTGTGGTGTGCTTTTTCATTAAATTTTTCCGATTTCTTTATGAATATAATTATTATTTTAATATTATCGAGTGCCCTTCTGACACCATACGCATGATTTGTTATTTTATTTCACGTTACTTAATTTTTAACCTTTTTAAAGTTGACATTGAGGTCGAATTTGTAATATAGGCCCAAAAATGTCTTTAAATATCTCCTGTTCACTGAAGTCTATCTTTGGGAGATAAAGGACTGTAAGGTCTGCATCCCAGCCCCGCATGGCAAAGTGTATGGCTTCCAAACAGAAGTGCTCTGCCCTGCCCTGCCCTTTGCGTTCTGTTCTGGGTACTAAGATAGCTCCGCTATCCATAACGCACGACCCTGTGACGAGTTTGGGTTTTTATGAGCTTCATATGAAGCCTCTCTGGGTACATCACCGCAAATATCCCCTCAGCTGACCAGTGACGGAACTGCCAGCGCGGAACCCCGCCCACCACAAAATGTCAACGAGGTCTGCCGTGCTGAACTGCTTTGTGTTGCTCCAGGAAAAACAGAAAAAAAAAAGAATGATGGGAGCAAATATGTCATTAAGCCTCCCGGCTGGCACTCTGAGGTGAACGCCCTCAGTCTATGTTTATGTACATCTGGAATTATGTTCATTTATTTCTGAACACTAGAACTTTGCTCTGTGGCATGTTGCTAAAGTTATAGTATAACTTAAAAACAGTAAGTAGAGATTTTTTGTTGAGTTCTTTGTCACCAATCCACTTTGTTAGGAGCAAAACAAGACTGATGACAGCATTTGCACTACTCTCAAGCACTTCTCTAGCAATGCCATCTTACAGAGCCAGAGGTCAGTGTCTGAGCTATGCAGTGAATCAATCCCTGGTAAAAAAAGTCCTGTTATATCCTACCATTTCTGTTTTTATGCATTTTACTCAAAGACAAGTATTGATCAAGATCGTGCACTATGTATGTTACAGCTGGAATCAATGAACATGTTTTTGGAGAAGGAAAGGTCTTTGTCGAGAAAGTAGAGATTTGCACACGCGCGTCACAAATCCTCTGTGAATTATTACGCCCTGATCGATAAACGCCCAGCTCAAAAGCAGTGTCGCTCTGTTCTCCCTCTGGGTCTGCGTCTAGCCATCTAATATTCTGAGACATTTATCTCTGTGTCTTTGGCTTTACCACTGCAACTAATGGAAGATGCCTCCTAAGTGACTGATTTGTTGCTTTTAGCCCGCTTGTGTTTCCTGTCAGAAAGCAATGTATAAGATGTGCCTTTCCCTGTAGAGCCTTTGTACTTAATTACTTTTATTGCTTTCATCAGTTTATGTACCAGCTATTGACAGCTGTGCTCTGTAGTTGAGAGAATGCCTTATAGTTAAGAAAAAAACTTTATGTTCATTTTCATGTGTGGAGAATCCTTTCTTCCAGAAATTACAGACCATGTAAGAAAGGAAACTGAAGATCACTCAACTCCCGTTAGTCAACGTATCACATGTGGTAGGACTGAAAGGAAGGGTTTTCTGTGCATAAATGTCAGCTTTCAAAATTCTGGACATGCAGAGAGGCATGAACTGTCATCACCTGCTGTAAACGAGGCTGAAGAGAATTGGTCACCAATCGCATTTGACAACTTGAAATGCCAGCCTGTCTCTCCAGCGCAGGAAGGGAAAGCTGTCTTCCTCTCATTATAACAATTTGACAGAAAGGACTATCTATTAACACCAATGAATGCCAGTAGATATCAATTGCTAGGTCCTATATGCCACCAGATCAGGCCCACTCGGTGCACCGAGTGGTACTTCCTGTTTTTAATATGCTGTTCAAACATGCCTTTCTTTCAGCCTGTACTCCATATCACCAGCTCTTATCGTAGCTCACACATCCCATGATTCTCCTTTCCCAGGCAAGTCAGCTGTGAGATTGTGCGGGGCTTATGAACTGTTTGTAGAGATCCATACAGGCTTCTCATCTGTGACTGCACTGGACCCCAGTTTGACCCCAGTTTACTTTCATGTATGTTCATATATTTCTTTCATACAGATGAAATTATCGAGTAATCTTCCCTTTTGTTAGGTATAAAAAAAAAATCTAAAATCTGACATTTATTTAGTACAGCCATTAAAAGCCATTTGAGGCGCACAATAGGCCGATGACAGAATTGTAAGTGCCTGTTCCAGCGTGCTCCTGTGTCTCTTTTTCCCAAACTGGCTCTGGTTTATCTCAGCGCCGCGTTAAATTATGATGTGACCTGTGTGTAGCTTACACCGTTTGGCTCCCGTTTGTTGCTGCCTGCAGCTAAAGCTATCTTTAATTTGAGATATTTCTTTCCCCATAATAAGACGGGTGGGAGTATTTTTAGCCGGTGACATAATGGGTTCACAACTGCCCCGTTTGCCCTATATATCCCTGGGAAGATGTCTGGCATGCCATTTACGGGTGGGGGAGGGACTCCTGCGCACCCTCTTATTTATGGTCTGAAAAATGAGATGCGCCACGCTTTTTTATCCCTTTTAATCTGCGGGAGCGCACGGGGGACGCTGGCCCCGGCAAGAGGCGCTACAGTGGCAAGCGGCCTTTGTCGGCATGCCGATGATTCCTGAGCGCGGAGACGAGGCTTATTTTACTCTTTGTTCCGCCCGCATTCCTCCCCGGGCGAGCGGGGGTAATCCACACCCATGTAGGGCAGTCTGAGGCCTCCGGAGAGGCGCGCGGCGAGGCTCTCGGGACGTCCCGTGATCGTGGGCTCCCCCGCCACCCGTTTCTGCCCTCCTTTTACTCAATGAAATACGCATCTGACTGGGACAAATCCCAGTGATGTTGTTTGGAACACTTCTGACCTTGGTTGAACCTGTTTTGCCATATTTTATGGGGCTGGCACAAACAGTGTTTTGTAGCATTAGGAGAATGAGGCTTCATGAACCTTAATGAATTGAAGGAGCCACTGTACACTGTCACTCATAGGTATGTATGAACAAATCAAAGCATTTTGTCACCATAACAACAGCTGGTTTAAATCAATGTATCACCTACTTCAGGATTTGTGAAGCCTTATATTCCCACCACTAGTATTTTAAGTCATAAGTTTCGCATTATACAACAGAACTGCTTGGATTTGATTTCAAGAACTGATTCATTACAGCACATTCTTTCAAAGCCAAACATCTCCTCTGAATTTGTGGCAGTGACTTCACTGGTTGCAAAAGGGTTAAGCTTTCATATGTTTCTGTGTTATTCGGGATAGGTCCCGTCACTCCCTACGCAGTGATTAATCTGACAATTAGTGAAGAGGAATAAAAGGCGCTGGCACCGTGCCCGGGGTCCAGAGCTGTTTCTACATGAAGGTATCACCTGTACATGTTCGCCTCCAGGACAGGATTCGTCGCTCAGTGTGTTTACATTGATCAAAGCACACTCCAGGCTCCCAGCACCACACAAAGAAGGTCCAAACGGCAAGCCTTTTGAAGTAAATGACCCGCAATGAGTTTTATTTTATTACTTTGTTTTTCATTCTTCCTCCGCTGACGGGGGAGAACCTTACTGTTGTGTATTATCCCTCATCAGACTGAGAGGGCTGCAGGCTTCCCTTACTTATCTTGATCTTTGGGTACATTTTGTTATGTCTGAAACGCGGAGAGTTCGACTGAGGGGAAAAGAAGCCCATTAGCGCCGGGAGTAGCTTTGTCTTTTCATCGGCACTGACATCTGGCTCGCCTCTGAGGGCTCTGTCTGCCACCCAGGTGTGAGTGCGGCGGCGCTGGCAGCAGGCCGCCACGCTGAACTCCAGCCCGCTCTCCGAGGCAGAGGCGTGGGGAAAGAAGAGACCGCTGGAACTGAGTCCGGACCTCTCTGTTTACTCGTCTGGTGGTCTCTCAATGGAGAGGCTGTCTATTTCACTGGCAACGCGACTTGCAGTCGGTCATTTTTCATCTTTATTTGACCCTTTGCAAAACAAATCACAAAGTTCACTGCAATCGCAAAAGCTATCACGTCAAGTTCCACTCAGACTTGAAATGAAACTGTCCACAGCCAGTTTTATACATAGAAAAAATGAATTATGAAGTTATGAAGTAACAAAATTATAGAGCTAGCATTGTGCAAATCAAGCTTCCACAACAATCTTTCTAAGATTTTCCATGGCATTTAATGAAATCAAATGAGCCTCTTTTTCAGAAAAGGGCACTTTCCATCGGGAGTGGAAGAAAATGCATCTTGGATGAGTGAGGTGATTATCAGGGTAGGAATAAAGAGCTCTACTGTTGGGGGGGAAGGAGAAGTTTTTCTCCCTGGATCTGTGCCCTGAAGTCCAGGGCAGCTGCATCGTCCCTCCCTCTCTCTCTCTCTCTCTCTCTCTCTCTCTCTCTCTCTCTCTGACTCATTTTTCCACAGTCTGGGATGGCAGCTGGCACATCCGCCCCGCCACGGCCGGGCCAGACTGAGCGCGCCCCTTAGCTCCGGGCCGCTCCAGACCCAGACCTGAAAGCGTGTTGCACAATCCGAATCACTGCACGCAGGAGGGGAGAGAATCGTTTCGTCGGTTTAAGTCTGTGCATGCAGCACTATGATTTCCTTCCCTGACCGGTTCGAGCTGCTCACATTTTTTTCGATGTGCGCGCGACAATGTCTTTGCGATAGCAATATTCACGTGCGTGTGAATGGCGCGAATACGTGCTAAAAGGTACACTGAGATACAAATGACGTAAACGCCCCTCTGAGGCCACAGGCTTTATAACGGCACTAGCGCTCAAGAAACGCCCGGCACCGTGACCCTTAGTGACACCGGGCGCATTTGGGACGGCTAAGCGGTGGCCCCCCTGTTCCCAGTCTAACGATCAACAGGAGCGTGTGTGTGTGTGTGTGTGTGTGTGTGTGTGTGTGTGGGACCATGTGAAAGGTTTGGGAACAGCGCAAACTCTCACGGAAAGAGGGGCCTTCCTTAAAATAACATGCGTGGAAGCTGTTTCTGGAGCCAGGCGTTAATGCAGGTTTAAAGAGGTTAAAACAACAGACGCTCGTACTCAGAGCGATGACTCAAACACAGGGAATCAGATCCCACCAGGCTCATTCTCACAGCTCAAACGCAGGCATGACCTTCGCTTTTGAAATTCATTTCCATTACCCATGGATCTTTGCATTTTCTTTGCATCTAACCTGGGCAGCAAACCCCTTGACATGTTCTGCTGTGGACTGTTCTTCTCAGCCCATGGAAATCTGCACAACATTTTGCATAAAGGCACAAGCTACAAGATGTCTACTAATGAGTGTATTTATTTATAGTTTTGTTATTACCAAATGACAATATTAATTCAACTCACAATAAACTTACATATAGTATAAAAATAATTACAATGGCAATCTTTCAATGAATACTTCGGCAATCCACATAACATAACATAACATACATAACACTTAAAAACGAAAACAACATAATAAGCTTCATAAGCCTTTTTTCTCACAATTGACATTAAATGATGCTAAAACCACCTGTCTCTACATCATTCGTTTACCAATTCAAGTCAACAGAAACATATTCCAATTCTATATATTGCACATTGACTTTTCAAGTAGATACACATGCTATGATTTTCTTGTATAATGGACCGATATACACCTTCCATTCAAAGGCACTGAATGTGTATTTGTAAACTTGACATGAGACCTACACTGTTATGTTTACTACTGTAACAATACACTGTTCTGGTGGTAGCAAATGCAGACATCAAAGTTAATACTCTGAATTATCTGTCAATAGACAAACCTGTAAATATTTTGATATCGACATTTCGGCTATGGAATCATATACATTGGTAATAAAAAGCGCTATAACACATGTAATGAAATACTGTATATTGGTACGTGGTATAAAAATGATTTAAAAAAGAGGTCCACTTGCAGAGTTCTGCTCCTGAGGCTAGGTGCTCCTGTCCATGGGGACGACTCTGATCCCGTGGGCGTTGATGTAGGTGAGCAGGACCTTGGCCCGCCTCTCGATCACGTCGATCAGCTTCTCGATGCCCTGCCGGCCTCCCTGGCTCTCCCAGTACAGCTGATCCAGGAACAGCGACTGCAGCAGCTTCTCCCGCAGGCGCTGGCTCCGCAGAACGCTCACCGCCTCTTCCGGAAGCCTTGGGGAAGCAGAAAGAGGCCCGGGGGGAGTTACCAAAAGGCAGGAGTCCTTCCCCGAAAACATGCTCAAGAAAAGAGCCAGCACTGCATTACATTATTGGCATTTAGCAGACACTGTTATCCAGAGCAGCTTCCAAAGATTACAGTGTTTACATGTTATCTGTTTGTACAGCTGGATATTCACTGAGGCAATTCTGTGTTAAGTTCAGGGGGACAGCAGTAGTGCCCCAACAGGGTTTGCACCAGCAACCTTTCAGTTACGAACCCTGGTCCTTACCACTACACTGCCACCCCTACATCTGCACCGCTGCATCTCCAAATTAAATGGTTAAGACTTTATGCACTGACAGTTAGTGATGGGAGTGTGAGCTCTCAGCTGGTGGGTCATTGGCTAATATGATAAAATCAAATGCATGTCTCTGTGGTAAAACAATATCATTGTTTCAAATCAATGATGGTGCATGATGGCTCCAACCACTCCAGGGTTCATGAAGCCTCACTCTGACATCACTGCTTTCTCCTTCGTTTTCCCTCGATGGTGAAATGAGCTTCCACACTCTATCCAATCTGCTGAGTCCCTCGCTATCTTCAAGAAAGACATCGAAGATACAGCTCTTCCACACTTATCTCAACACCTGAAACATTAAAGCAATTTCTTATGTCTTAAACTTTGTTTTCCTTAAAAACATTCAAATCTGTGGTTGCATGTACTTGTATCTCTACTAGTTTGTACTAGCTTGTACCTTGTCTGGCAAACTACTGAAACTTGGTCATTCAGCACTTATAATTGAGTCCTTATATGGCTTTTTGCTTGTGTTGTATTCTGCCTCACTTATAAGCCACTTTGCATAGAAGCATCTCTCAAATGAATAATTGTAAATGTAAATAAATGGACCTTACATGATGCATACTTACAATGTTAGACTAGGAACTTATTTAAAAGGATTCAATACATAACTGAAAAATTATGACAGCTAAATAAAGAAGCATCAGAGGTAAATGGACTAAACCTTAATTATTAGTTAATTATGGACTAACCCTCATAATTGTATTTTAAAAACCTAGGTCCATTTAACTCAAATAATATGGTGGGAGTGGAAAGGTGCATGCAGTTGTGTAATTGTGTGGGCTTAGCTGAAAATGGAATGATATTTGAGCAAAAAAAGACATATTACCCAGCATGCAATGCCACAGAAAACCTCTCCTGGTAACAAAAGAAATGTTAAGGAGTTTTGTTTGAGCTGACATACATGCAGATAGTACTGGCCTGCATGTGTCATTGCCCAGTGTAAAGCCAAACTGTTTTCCAACAATGCATTCCACTGAATAACGACTAATTTGCATGTCAGTTTTATGACACAGTAGCTGTAGGACATGAATGTCCGTTAGCAATTAATATATTTCCCAAGCCTAGAGGGTATTTGCTTTCGAAAGCATTGATGTCCAGGTTGCTTTCGATGCACTGTACTTTTTGCCATATACACAGCCCTATTGATGCATCATTAATTAAACGCCTGACTAAAGTTCAACCCTGATATTGTCTTTTTTGACCACTTGTCAACTTTCCCCGCTTACTTTTTCTCACAACACTTACTGCCTCTCAGAGGTGGCCACATGACTTCTCCCCAGATCCTGAGAGACTGCTCAAACTCAGTTGAGCGTTTTCCACTCTGTTGCATACCGCGAAATATGACAATCCTGAAGCGTGACATGCACTTGAGGTTGGCTCCCTCTAGGAACAGGCTGTCTTGTGTGCTGTTTTTTTTTTCTCTCCTTCCTGTTCTGACAGATTTGGGTTTCATTGTTTCAAAATCCCAGGCAGTCTTAAATGCCCCATGAGTGCCATTTCACACCACCATCAATCTGCACAGGGTTTCAAAACACTTTTTTTCCTCAAAACTGTAAATCTAGAACAAGCACAACGGCCACACAATGAATCTGTGTCTGCCAACAAGCCTGGCCTCTGCACAGATTAGTATTGGGAGTGCTTTGATTCCTCTGGAACATTAAAGGCAGGGTTTGGACCATGTTGTGTGCATCCTAGGCGGGCAGATCAGGGTCTCAGACGAGACTCCGCTTTTAATTAAGGCCACAGTGATAGTTCTGGAAACAGGAGAGAGGGCCACTGTGTCTGACATGGCCCTGCCTGCACATTATTGAAATTCCCCTGGTGTTTTTTTCAGCTGATTTACTGATCAGAAGGGAACTGCTGGGAATGCCAGTATCACACTTCAGGGAGGGGTTCGGCTGTCAGCAGGGACATGATCTATTCTGCAACACATGCGGGCTGCGCCACCATGCATGGAGGGCTCAATGTGTGCCTCCTGTTCACTGTGTGGGGGGAAAAACACTCTTAGGCCCAGATTCACTCCAACAGCAATGTGCTTCAATTAAATTCATGAGGGCGAAGATTACTATCCTTTAAAAATACATATATACAACATAGGCTATTATTCATATCTGAAACTGCCTTGCTCATGATATTGAGAGTATCAACACAAACTATTTAACACAAGTTTGTCAAGGTCAAGACGAAGCACATTATGGTTAAATTAAATCTGGGCCTTCATGTTTACAACCATGTTTACACTATTATTTCTAATTACAAGTACTATTGCTAATATTATTTCTAATAATAGTAGTAATCATAGCGTTCCGATTAGTGATATTGCCAGTGCACATACATTAATAAATTCACAATCGATAATTTATGTGGAACGTGCATTTCACAAGTATTTACTCACTCTTTAATCCCTTCCAGTAGTTTAAAGTCCAGATTGTCCTCGTCTCGGTCAAAGTAGCCCTTGTTGTCTATTAGGACCAGTCGCCTGGGGTCGTGTTTTCGGTGGATGATGTGGACCAGCTCGATGCTGTCCTGGTCAGCACAGTCCTGGTGCAGTCCCAGTTCCACACAGGTGTCCTCCTTACGGGGTCGGAACCCACAACAGTTCCTATCCAGTCGATTGTACACCTATAGGTGACAGGGATGCACACGTGTATTATTATTATTACCGTTTAATAACAGTAGTGTTGTTTTTTACTTATCATAATGGAAAAACTGTTGACAATGATCACAGGCCAGACTTACCTCTATAGTAGTTATTGCAACACTACACAATCAAATTGCATGGAGCTACTTTGTGCTAATGTTTGTACTGATCTGTAATAACTGATGCTGATATATACATATTTTTGGTTTTATAACATAATTTCATAATTGCTGTTCCTTACTATAAATCTGGATATATGTAAACAGGAAAATAAGTGACAGTTTGGTGCACACTAAATTACATATGTGCTATTTTTTGACTTTGTCCTCTAGAAGTCTGCCCAATATTTCACTGTAGTACATCATATTTACATACCAGCAAGTAGTACATTCTCCAAAATTTGTACAAAATGCAATAAATTTTGTTTCGGTCAGCATGTAGAAACAATAATGCAGACCAAAAGCAGGCTGTTTTCCAGTTTTCTCTGACTGAACAGTGTTTGTTCCATGGCTTTTTCCTGTTTTTTTCCCTTGTCCCTGACCATTCCAAATGTGTATCCTGTTCTCACATGGAGGCGTTTTCCCTGATGAAGCTGCAAATGAGGTCACTCTAATTTCATTATGCTCAACATTCTGGGGGAGTTCCTGAATGGCATGCACCATCCTGTTCTCTGAACATTGATGTGGGAGATATTCAGCGTAGCACTCCACAGAATTTAACAGCACCAAGAACATTGTGAACCTCTGCAGATTCCTCCTGTTCTTATGCTGGTTTTAATCAGTTTTGAATCATAACAACAAGGCATTTATTTAGATGTGTCTTTTGTGCAGTACACAATCATCTCACTATGATACTTATAATATAAATGTCACATAATTTGACCTTTCCATTCACAGGCAGCTGAATGGCTTATTCACAGAGCATGTGTCCAGTCTGTGTCACAAGGACACAACCCATGACATCACTGCTTTTGGGACTAAACCAGCACACCCAGGGGTCAATCACATACATAGGTCTCTTACATATCCCAGGGAGTGCTTTGCTTTGCAAGGCTGGTCATACACAACAAAAGCCCTTAAGTGTGTGTATTGTGCCATAGCGTGAGTTTACCTGTAACAGGAAGTCAAAGAGAGCCAGTCTGCTCCATTCGTAATGATGGATGCTGGAGCACCCAGACTCCGCCTTGGGCACAACACCTCTGTGCCAACACCTGTGTTTCAGGGAATGCTGGTAGGAGCCCCAGGTCATTCTGACAGAGGACTGGACCTCATTGTCTGTTGGGGGTAGAGAGGGGTCCCACAGAACCACTGGACTGGGCTGACTGTCTGGAAGACAGGATAGTATTATTTTTTACTTTTTTAAAAATAATGTTCAGAGTGCAAGTCCTACTTATCCAGGCATGAGAAAAGAATGTGTATACACATGTGTGTAAAACAGCTTTGATAAACTAAATCAATATATTTAAAAATGTAAAGAAAAAAACGTGCTATGACACCTTTCAAATATGGTTTTACAGTGACAATACAATTAATCAAGATGTGTTGGTCAATATATGACCATAATGTGTGAAGTCTTCTCCATACAACTTCCATACAACTGTACTTGCATGATACTCTACATGCAAAGTGTTCTGTAGCGGAGAGAACGCGTAATACATCCAATAAAGGTATTTCAAATCAATTACGGTGTAATGTTTCCACAAATGTCAGTATCGTGGCCTTGGGCTGTCTAAGGAAACGTTCAAAACAGGCCACAAGGACAGCTGGGGTAAGTAAAGTTTTCCTGACATCTTGTAACGTCCTGACACAAACAAAAAAGTTACGCCATCATATGCTACCGTATAAGACCAGTACACGTTCCTGCGCAGTGTGAATGAGAGTGGAAGTCTTGGACAGGTAGGCGGTGTGTTAAATCTAACTACTGGATATCAGCGTAAGAAGGATACATGGCATTGATTAAAAAAGGTCCATACCATGAAAGAAGCTGAACTTCCTGCTTGCAGCTGGCACGCTTCTGTTGAGCCCCAAGATCCTATCCAAATGAAAGGCGAACACTTCACTCATGTCCAGAGGTCTTTTGATGAGACCACAACGTCCCTGGCACACGGAATCATCACCCACGTGATTATATTTACCTGGGGAGTTAAGTGGAGCGTCTGCCAGGCTTTCAAAAAGCAATAAATTCCGACGGCCGGTGAACGACACCTCTTTGATCCCGGTAATTTTGCAATCGGCAAGAAAGCGCAGCGCTTCGATGTCGTCTTTGCTGAGCCACGGTGGAGCCCGTTCACTATATATTCTGATAGAACTGTAATGGGAGTCAGTGTCACTGTTATGTGTGTTAATATTAAGCGAATGATAAACATTTCTTAATGGTCTCGGAGATATCTCACTTTCATATTCCTGTCTAGTTTTCCTTTCGCTCCCTTTGTCAACTTCATTCAGAGTATTTGGTCGGATTCGCTTGTTCTTACTGACAGTTTTCTTCCTTAGTTTTGGTCGTACTGTGCCTCTAATGATCGCTGGTTTTCGGCGTTTGGATTTGAGGGTGATGTAAACCACGTTGTATTTTGGAGAAGCAGTGGAAGACACGTCCGCGTTTTGAGCCATTGGAGAGCCGGTCGCATCCTGGAAAGCATTATCAAACTTGGGCGTAAAGATTCCCCTGGTCCGTTTGAACTTGTGCCTGTCCGAAAATCTGTCCTGAGGCAAAACGTGTGCCACTTGAGAAACGACGTAAAACAAATATATACAAGAGACACCGGCGATTATCCAGTTCCTCTTGGAGGGAGGGTATCTCCTGATACACTTTGATAGTATCAGGAAACAAGAGCAAGACCAACGAATTAAGACGTTTTGTACTTCTCCCGAACGAATAATATACATCTCCGTTAGAGTATATATGCCAGCATGATGAACTTTTCGCTTCGGGTTTAGACTCCAGTGAGGGTGGTGCGCGACTTCCGAGTCTCATTTCCAACGCTCATCGTTGGTGTTTAGCTGTCGAATGCGCTTGAGCGTCCGGTTGGCAATACCTCCCCGCAGCTTCATTATGGGAAAGAAGGGGGTGTCTTTGTTGTCATAAAGAATGAATAGAAACAACTGCGCGAACAGCCAGATCAGCTGAGATAACAGTCTCGGAGTAGGACAGGCAAGAATGTCGTCGTCTCTGCTTACATGTCGCTTTAAGAAATGAGCCCACAGCTCGTCTAATGGGCTGTCATCGTTTATATATAAGCACAACCTTGCAGAAAAACGCTGTCCCATCTGTTGTTTCAGAACTTACTTCAGACTGCTGACGTATCTATTACAATATAATTCAGTAGAAATTATCCTCAGTATGGAATTTATATATGTGAAATCACATTCTCTTTAGATTAAAATAAATATGATATTTATGAAATTATAATTTTATTTTAGTGGTTGCCAAAATATATTAAACTATGATAATTATTTGCATTGAGCGTAAGGAACATTTTAATAATGCGCACATCAGTACCGAATCTACCCACAAGGGGACTCGCTTAACCTCTCACGTCAGCGCTTTATTACTTCTAAGTGAGCATAACTGAACGTCAGTCATGGTTATTAACGCACAGCATTTTATTTATGAGCGCCCTCTGTTGTTTTTAAGTTGTTCTACATTCAAGTCCTTGAACACATTTCGACCACAGTCTTTGACCAAAGTATTACGCTCATTGAAAGGTTATTTTACAGCAACCGTTTGGATATGGATATGATCCATTTTCAACAGAAAGCAATGTTGTTGTTAATGACTGGTAGTTGTGGTGATAGTGGTGGTTGTAGTAGATCTTGGTAATGTAAAGGCAGATCTCGGGGTTTGGCAAAAGTGTATTGTGCAGAACCATGAGCCCGACGGGTAAAAACAGCCCGAGGTGTTTTTAAGGTGTGGAATAGCAGGAAAACGGGAAGCACCACATATTATTTCCGGAAACCCTGGGCCCGCAGATTAGTCTTAAATATAGGACCTCACAATCCCCACATCCAGACAGGATTTCCTGGCATGCATAGCTGGAGAGGTCATAACCACCAAGTCCTGCCTGCATATTTGGGCAGCTTAGGTTAAACAGAGTCTTGACTTTGAGGGTTTGAATCACAGGGGTAATGTTGCTTTTATGCCATACAGCAAGGTTTTGGTGGCAGTGTAGCATAGTGATAAGGAGCAGGGCTTGTAACTAAGAGGTTGCTGGTTTGATTCCCTGCTGGGGCACTGCTGCTGTACCTTTGGGCAAGGCACTTAACCCACAATTGCCTCAGTAAATATCTAGCTGTATAAATTGATAAAACTGAGGTGTATATAAGTCGCTGTGGCTTAGAGTATCTGCTAAATGACAATAATGTAATGTAATGCTGACAAAATATTGTGGCCTGCCTTGATTTTTCAATCCCTCCACTCCCACTGGTATTATTCTGCCCCTCCTCACCCACCCACCCACATACCTTCACAGAAATCTGAACAAAATGGCTCCTGCCAAGGCCTGGGCAAATACCAAGCAAATATGAGTCATCCACCTTTTCTGGGGATGCGTTAGATCACTCATTTATCCACGGCTTGGTGAACACAAATCAGTTTGTTCAGTGGTTAGATTAGCCTTGAGCTCTTCAGTGCCATGAATACCACATGTGCAGCTTCACAGTGAATAAGTGGTGTTTAATTGGTGTATCCGAGACACAAAATGGGATAAACATCTTTCCATAGACGGTTTAGATCACAAGTTTATACTGTTTATTAGCAGTTTGAATTTGATCAACGTGGTCTGATCCTCAGCATTTAAATTGGTGAGGAACTCTTGGCTGCAATTCGTGACACAGTGTCTTAGGAGAAATGCAACCCGCCAGTCAGAGCAAATCCCTTATTATTTTTTTTTTCTTTTGGGGGTCACACACCTCATGTTATAATAATAAAAGGGGGGAAAGATCATTTAAAAATGAGAATTGCATGTCGCTGTTTTTCCCCCAAAGAAATTGCTTAGTATCACGCAACAATTAACATAATTCAAGTACCAGAAGAAAATTCTATGATTTATTGATGTCTTTGTCTTACACAGGAACCCACACTGAAAATGTGGTTGTACCTATGCTTTTGCACCTGTTTAAGCTGTGCACAGTGCACAGCTAGGAGCTTGTTCTGAAAACCAACAAAACTATTTAAGCCTGTGTGTGGTCTGGGAGCAGCAAATAAAGTATTTTGATGGCCTGATAATGCTTGACAATTGGGAACTCATTAGGGTTTATCCTTGAAGTGGTAAAAACAAGACAACACTGACTTTATTTTGGAAAAATTCCCTTAGCTGTTGCATTGTAATGTAAGGTCTAAACACTAGAGGGCAATAGATGTTACACATGGCATCAGATATGATCATTTACATAGGCTTAACTACACATGAAAATTAGGAAAGTCCTGTTTCCCTTCAAATGTGCACTGAACGTTGAAGAGGTGACTCATAAGATTGAGTGTCTCAGAAAGCATAGAGCAGCAATAAAGTGTCAGCTCTACTGATGAAGTGTGTGTGTGTGTGTGTGTGTGTGTGTGTGTGTGTGTGTGTGTGTGTGTGTGTGTGTGTGTGTGTGTGTGTGTGTGTGTGAGCGAGCGCGCAAGTGCTTTCTCATCGGGTCAGGGTTGGAGGCTCCGTCTCTGAAGCTTTGCAGCTGAGAGGGTTTCGAGACGTCCTTTTCAATTAGCGGCTGATTAAAATGAGGGGCTGCAGGTGATTTGGCATTCTCTTCTGGAATGACTCAGATAGTGAAGACAGTGGGTGTAATGGCACCCAGCAGCCACCGCAGCTCAGGGGACAGGAGGAGTTTGCTACATCCATCTGTAAAGAGCATCTCCTTGTGGGACGCACACGACTCAGATTAATCATACTCTGAATCTCAAATGTCAAATTTTAATTTTCTTTAATGTAAAAAAACAGCTTTTCTCTTGAGTAGAAAGTGCGTAATCCAAATATGAAAACACATCTGTCTCTTACATTTTAATTTGTATTTATTCATTCATTCATTCATTCATCATTCATTCATTTTTTTTATGCACCACCTGCTCATCACCTGTCAAACAGCCATTTTGGTGTTGAGCTGGTTATGAGATATTAAATGTAGATATTAAATATTAGCTATTATCTATATTTACTTAGCAATTAAGTTATCACTGCAGACCCACCTCTTCAGTCTGTCTCCCAGTCAATCTTGTCTCCTTTACTTATTTGTTCTAGCACTTAAGTCTTTCTCCTTGTGTAACACAATAGCACATTATCATTATTGCACTTTGACAGTAGTTAGTGTATGTTTAGTGTACATCTTAGACTGTACTTAGTATAGCAGTATAGCAGTGCCAGTAATTGTAGCACTGTGTGATGGATTGAAACGTGCAAATGAACGTATCTGTAAATGTATAATAGTGGTTTGTACTTTCACAGTAAAACCATGGTTAGCATTTTTCACTGTATTTTCCCCTAAATCTGGTGTTGCTGGTTCCTGGTAAATCGGTGAAAACCGTCTAATGAACTGACAACAAAACTTTAATTTTGGCAAAAAGCTGCTGTGTGTTCCTTTAGTCTATTACATAATTACCCCAGCTTTACCCTTATAATTACAGCACAGCTTTGTAGAATATCCCAGTTTTTAAACTGCTGGAAAAAAGTGATAGGATATGAGAACTGTAATAAATTCAGGAAGGATTTGTTTCTAATCTCATTAAATTCTTGAAGTGCGAATAAATAACGCAGAGATCTCAAAGACCAGCGATAATGAAATGGAAATCTCAATTTGCGGCGATAATCTGACTTTAACTTTCATCCAAAGATGTGGCTCCCTTTCTGTGCCTGTCTTGGCCTACTTTTATGGGCGTTCACTGGTGTTTCATTTCAAAACTCGCCACACATCTGTGGAGCTACACGTTAGACATGAGTGAGCGCTGTGCATTGCTGTAGAGTGTTAGCAGCACCGTCACGCTGCGTTAGCGCTGTGCATTGCTGTAGAGTGTTAGCAGCACCGTAGCCTCACCGCCATGGTCACGCTGCGTTAGCGCTGCGTCATTGCTCAGCTCAGCACTGTATGAAATGGAGTGAACTGCAGGACCATCAACCCTGCCGTTCGGGTGAGCCGAGAGACACGCTGGATATGATGGTCACCTGTAACCACTGTCAAAACGTCCTTGCCCAGGTCATGGGCGTCAGTTTGTTTTGAAAAGTGCTGGGGATAACGACAGGTTCAACTAACTAAAGGCTTTCAAAAAGTGGTGGGGACGAAATGGGCCACGGCAAAAAGTGGTGGGGACATGTCCCCAGTGTCCCCGGTGTGAATGACGCCTATGGCCCAGGTATCAGTGGGTGCTCAAAGAGCAGAATGGGTGATTTTGTTGCTTTGGAAACTGAGTGTGGAAGACAGGCTAGCCTTAGGGCAGTCCATCATATCATCCGTCATATTTAACCGAGTGTTTTTAAGACATTTACATTCAGTTCGAGAATGTATTCTGCTGTAAGTGATTACAATGCATCAAAAAACCCTGCCCCTCGTTGTAACCTGGGGTAAAGTGAGCCCTGGCTCGATATGCCTACCAGATTCACAAGTACACAGACCCATCTTCCATTATAAGCAATATACAGATAATATACAAGACAAAAAAATATACATAAAGTGCAAGTGTGTGTGGTGGTGCAAGCAACAATAATGGCATAGCAGATCATACTGGTCAGCTGTTTATGAGGGTTTTGGCATGAGGAAAGAAATTGCTCCAGTGTCTGGTAGTTTTGGTGTACACTGTAGCGCCTGCCGAAGGGGAGGAGGTGAAAAAGGTTGCGTCCAGGGTGTGAGGAGTCTGTAATGATTTTCCCTGCCCGTTTCCTGGTTCTTGAAGGGTACAAGTCCTGGAGGGTGGGCAGTGGAGCACCAATGATTTTTTCTGCTGTCCTTACTGTTCGCTGCAGTCTCTTCCTATCCTATAATCAGGCGGTTACAAAACAGACAGAAAATGAGACGAACTGGCAACGAGACAGAGACGAGCAGGGTATATAAAAGCTGGGCTGACGAGGAGGTGGGATGCAGGTGGGCAGGCAAAATGGCCATATATGGCCACAGGAGCATCTTTCAATAGGCAACTGTAAGTTTCACACATTTAATAGTTTTAAAATCCGACTTGTGGCGAAGACTGTTGTGGCTAAGATACCAATTGAATAGACTGACGTGCATTCTACAGCATATTCATCTTTGAGTACGCCTTTGAGCAATAGAGCTGATGAGGTCACATTGGGATCTGGGTGGTCAAGCAGAAATTCTGAGTGGACTGAATTCAAATGTGTATTTTTTTTTTCTTTTTTGTATTGGGTCCATCTTTTTTGCTGCATTCTTTGCTTTTATTTTCTTCATGGCTTAAAGTAAGTCATAACGTAAGTCAGAATGGGGACAAAAGGCATGTAATACAAATATGGAAGTCGGTATTTTAATGTAAATATGGTGCGGTATTCTCTTAAAGTATTCTTTTTGAGCGTTTGTTACATCCATTTTTCATTTTGCTATTTCTATTTATTCCTGAAGTGATTGTTTTGCCCCTTAAATATTTTGTTGTGTTACAGACGGAACATGAAATTTATTGGATTCTCCTCAGCGTAATTTTCCTGACAGATGCATCATCATTGCATTTTCACACTTTGATTGAAACAAATCGTCGCTGATTATTGAACTTGTCGTTCTGTTGAACTTGTAAACTTGCCAGTGCTCTTAGCTGTAATATTTATTCAGCGGCAGCCACGGGTTTTAGAGCGATACGGCATGCCCTTAGTTCCTTGATCATCAATCTGATTTCCGTCCATGAAGCGCAGAAAATTGTTTTTTGCGTTGTGAAGGTTTCTGTTTATGAAAACTTTTGCAGATATGATCTATTGCTCACATGCCAAGCTGAACTGAATGTAGTGGATAAGTGGACTTGCCTTTCATGATAGTCCAGCATATTCTCAAATACCTACTGATAAATGAGTCCGTGTGGGTGATTTCCCCTTCATTAAACTTTATATGGTTGGCAAACTGCTTCTTCCGTGTGCTTTTTCTGTGTCTGGCAGGATCACTGCTAAATTAATTGTGTAGTCAGGAGTTTACCATGAAAATTTAACCACAAGGTGGCGATGTTGGACAACGAACGCACAGCCTCGCCAAAACAGTGACCTTTCCCAATATGTTCAAAAAGCATTTTTCTTTTCAATGGTAATCTTCACAAATGACATTTTCCGAGCTTTAGTTTGCACAATTATATTATTAAATAAAAAGAAAAGGCTGATATTACTGTTCATGTGACATTTACACTCACCTTTTATGATGTATGGATTCAAATTGTTTTGCAATAGACTTCAGAGCCTCCAGTCTTACTACAACAAGCTTTGTCAACCACGTGCACAAAAAATAAGATTAAAAGACCAAATTATTTAATTACCTCAGTTAAGAGCAATGTGCATTGGAGCTAGATTAAAAGCCTCAATGTATGAATGTCAACAAAGCAGTTTTCTTTCCTTGTTAACAGCATCCATTAAAATATGAGATATTTATCTGAACTGAATGCACAAACCTTTATCCTTACTAGGACCTTACATTTACAGGCAAAGTATTGATTGTGCAAAGTTTGTGTCAATAAAATTCAGTCTGAATGGCTACTGTATTCAAATTAAAACTATGAACTTGCAATAGATTTGGTCTCCAAGTGACTCCTCAGTCTGACATAATGAAATTCCAGTGGATGAGCGTCCAATTAATTTTCAGAACAGAAGATTCTGAGTGGATAATGTGATAAAATCATATAAAACACCCTCTCAGCAAGTTATGTATAGCTGTATTCTGCAACAAGGCTATAATGAATAGCACTGTATAGGACATAGAAAAACGGAAATGAGATCAAATCTGTTGAATATCCGTTTTGGACTGTCCTTCAATTAAGCCCTTGGGTCAGATGTCTCCTTTAATTCTCCTTTCCTGTTACCCCGCCATGAATTAATATGGAAGAACATTACGTTGCTTTTCCATTAATCCGCTCTGTTTTCAATTGGAATTTACTATCGCCCAGCTCTTAATTAATGGCTTAATTTTCCTAGAGCTTCAAATCCACCGTGCTGTGATTGGGTCACTCTTGCTCTGAGGCACAATACCAATAATAAGATTTCACGGGCAATATTATCTTGAGACAAGATAAGATTACAGAGAGAGAACTGATGAGTTCTGTGAGGATTGTAAAGCTTCCCTTTATGAGCGATTGACAGCTCTGTGTTGTAGAAACTTTTTGTGTCAACTGCAGTGCCGGGAAATGAATTTTTTAATTAATGTTTATATCTTTAAAACTTTATGCATTCTGATGACTCACTCTGCCAAGTTTGGCACTCGGCAAAGGGAGGATTAGACTCCAATAGTTTATATAACACATCTGATGTGGTGTTTGGGTCACGCAGAATTGTGCTTTGATACCATACATTTACATAAATTCAAGGGACAGAAGTAGCACAAAATTGCTATGATTTTGCATATTCATTTTATATGCACTTTTACTCAAAAGCAGAACAAGCATCCCAAACAAATATTCTGTTTCACCACTCTATGTTCAGTTAAACACTCATGCGCACATAGGCACACATAAAAACATGCACATATGCATACACACAAACTGTGACTCCAAATACTGTAGGTTTCATGTTCCACATATCTGTAATTTGCTTGAATATATTATATCATTGTCATTTAGCAGACACACTTATCCAGAGTGACTTACATAGGTTACAGTTTTATTTGTTTATACACCTGGGTATTTACTGAGGCAATTGTGGGTTAAACAGGGTAGAACGAGGGTAGAACAGCAGTTCCCCAATGGCGAATCAAACCAGCAAGTGTTCGGTTTCTAGGCCTCCCGCTCCTTCCCAGTACCCCACACTACTGCTTTGAATACTTGATATTGAGAGAAAGGGAGACAAATGCACATTGATGGATGGAAAATGGTATTCTTAAAAAACACAAGCAGTAAGAGTACATTAACATTAAACAGGGGAAGGGGTACACAACATGCATTCATACGCAAAACTGCTTTTTAATACTGCCAGTTACTTCGGAGTCTTATGATGTAGACGATTATCTAAAAGTAAACACATTATTTCCTCAAATTATAAGATTTAAAACATAATTCCAACAAACCTGTGTTGCCAAACAAAATAAAAATGTTGACTATGTGCAATTTCATTATTTTCTGGGCAATTTCTAGTTAAATTCAATTATGGTTGGCTAGCGCCAATTAGCAATCGACAATAATCTAAAAAAAAAACAGCACCCATCAGAAGTTTGTCTAAAACGATTTAGACAAGCAGTCACTTTGTTTCCTTCAGTTTTCATGTTTCATTAGGCCTCAGACTAGCTTCCACATTTGGCATCTCCCAATGCGGTAATCCCTTGTTATTCATGGTTTTGGATTTGCTCTTTTAAGTGTTTGTGTTTGGCAACGCTTTCCCCCGTTCCTGGCTGCGGCGCGGCAGAAATACAAAGCGAAGATTAGTGTGCCGCTTCCATTGCATTCCTCTGCGTGTCCAGTAGGACACAGTCCCGCCACAGGCAGAGTTCCACATCATTCACAGTCTCGTGTTTGTTTACTGCGTTATTGTATCCTAATTGAAGGAAATTTCATAAGGCCCACCCGCAGTCCCTGCAGTTCCTACCAATTTCCCCTCTTTCCTCTAAATACACACTTATAAATTTAATAAAATGATGTGCATACGCATGGTTCTGGCATCATATGAAAACACACTTGCGGGACAAAGAGGAATTCATTTGAATCAGCTTCCTTTAAGATTTTGTCTTATTTTTGTACTTTAAGTGCATATCTTGCTTAATTTTTGCTAGGGACTATCTAAGGCACTCTTTCAAAGGGAAAAAAAAACAGCAGTTGCTGCAAAAAAAGCTAACTAGATGTGCTTTCCAACTACAGCACATTTTTTATACTGTATCTAATGAGACAAATCCATGTGGCCTAATGACAAGACACTCAAGCAAGTTGTATTCTGTCACAAAGCACTGGGGCGATGGGAAATGTAGCCTACTTCAAGCTTCATTTCCGAGAATCAGTGCGAGAGAAAGCTTCTATCACTGTGGCTTCTTCAGTTCCATGAAAAATGCAGTGAAATCATGGAACTGAGCCTGATAAACATTGCCCATTCTTATCGTGCTCCACATATGTAGTCATTTCAACACAATGTGAAGGCATTCTTGATAGCAGCTAAGCTGCAAAATGTGTCCTCTTATGCAGCTGAACATTTACTGAGGAACAAGACAGTAAAAAAGGCATCTTTATCTAACCAGCAGAGTGAATATTGTTGAATTGTCATATTTATGGCAATTAAATAGAATGCATCCTTCATGAATAACAAGGAACTGCTGAAGTATAAACTCACAAATGAAAAAGAAATGTCATTTGCAAGTATTATACTGTCATGCACTGTCACGTCTTATTACCAGATGGGCCGAAGGGATCAATGTTGTATGTACAGTTAAGGAAATTGACCTTTGACATTGCTGGAATGAGTCTAAGGTCAGGTATACCTGCTGAAATTAAACAAAAATGCAAAATGAATGTCCCCTCACTGATGCAATATCTAAACCTGTCTGTGGCCAGTTAGAAGATGGAATGGTATTCCTTTTTCGGAAGATTTAGGGCACTGTCATATTCTGCTTTCCACTTCTAGCCTTCCATCTCCTGATGTATCACCTGGGTGCAAGACAAGGTATGAAAAATTGAGTTGCAGTTTTTGATCAAAATGGTTAAAGGCAATCATTTCTGACCTAGAAATGTGTGCCATATCTCAGTATTGAATTACAATCTGTAACATGCAAATACTTAGCTATGAATCTTTCCTGCATGATGTGAGTTTACTTTTTAATTAAAGAAATCAGATCACTGAAGGCAGGTCAATTATTTTGCTGTAAAATGGGGATGGCCAAAACTTCCAAAATGAAGGAAGCAGAGCCAAGATCATGCTTCGTACATCCTCTCCTGGATACGGATGTTCAATTTAGGCCATGTGGATCCCTGAGTAATTACAAACATTTTCAGACCCCTCTAATTTGTTTTATGGTACCAGCAATCACCTAGCAATCACCTTTTTCCCCACATAACCTTTTACCAGTACTGTAAAAAGTAATGGGGAAAGCAAGAGAGCATGGAACTGTTGAAGTGCAGTCATCAGGCAGCACTTTGTGATGTTTACTGTGTGATGTTTATTTGTGACCCATGATTGGACACGTATTAACTATTCTCACAGCTTGCAGCCCAGGTTGGCCATGGTACCCAATATGTTTGCAAATCCACCTCCTTCACTGCCTAGCAATCAGATGCCTCTGCTTTTACATAAACATCAGTCTGCAACTGATTACTGTGGTCACATGTGAAAATCTCATTGGAGAGAACCTGTCTCTTCCTCTGCAACACCTTAATGCATAGTATGCAACTGTACACCTACATTTAAGCATTGTGGCTCAATCCTGCTTTGTCTCAGTCATTAAGCCAATAGGCATGAAATTAAACAGGTCCACTTGCTGTAATGACTCTGGTCTTCACACTTCTGTGCACCTTGATTTCCAGGTTCTGGATGTGCATTTCAGGCTTGACCAAATGTCATTACTCACAGGTGTATGATGGAAAACCATATTATTCTGCAAAGGCAAGATAATCCATGTTAAATGATGAATGGGGGTGTGTTACAAAGCAATAATCTGTGAAATCCTCCACTCCCGCCTCAAAGGAGTGAGAAAGGGGATCTAAAATGTTTCAGATATCTTTGTCAGGTGAAGTAATAATCCAAAATGTATATAATATTATATCTAGGGACACATACACACATAGGGAGCTCCCTGTGATATCACAGACAGAATTTATAAGCAACATGCATCCCTTATGTTGTACATATTAACATTCATTACTTATTCATTAACATTGGATTGCCTGCCAACAGTTAGGATCTCGTTAATATCCTTACCAAAGTGGTGGCACTGATTAGCAGTTTCCATCTAATTAGCTTGAACATGTTCTTCTAACTTCTGAGGTGACATCAAAAAGTTAGATGCATCAAGCTTGCCAACAATACCACCAAGTGATAAAAAGCCAAGTGATAAAAACTAAGTGATAAAAAGCTACTATGCAAAATCATTCTAATCTTTACTGTCACAGTTATTACATTCCTTCATGAGTGTGGATCCTGTAATTCATTTCATCTACACGCGTTTTTAACCTATAGGCTGAAATAAGAGAGCAATCCAGTACTGTTAAAAACATATCAGCATGCAGGAAAAATATGAAACTCGAGAAAAGAAAAAAAGGAAAGTGAAGAAAACATATCAAGTGCAAAAGGCTTTGGCTGTTATTTTGATACTGATACTGTTATTCTGATGTTCGTTGATAGCTCAGTTTTGGAGTATTATTCCCACCGTACTGTTTGTAATGGACATGCTCATTTTTTGAGGTGTCCAGAAAAGAAGAAGTTGAACATCTATTCAAAATCACAAAAAGTTTCCGAACCAAGCTTCGTTGCCCGTCATCCATTATACCTAAAATCAAAGCACTCGCCACTCAAACACGTACAAAGGGATGGCGCCATTAGTCATTCAGGGCATTCATTTCAGAGACTTAAGTTAGGCCAATACCGGTGGAAATGAAGAATGGGTCACATTAAGGTGAGGCGGCTGACATCAGTCGAGCGGAAAAGTTGTGAAACGCGGCTCAGGAGGGGGAGCTGAGTAGATCGGCTGAAGAGAGGATGAATAATGAGGGTTAAAAGGTGTTCTGTAGGAGAAAAGAAGAAAAACCAGCAGATTGAAAGCAAACGGAGAGGACCGAGGAACCTGGCCACGCCCATTCAGACATGGCTAAACGCTCAGCGATGTCACCGAAGGACAGAGGGAAGGGGGGAGTGACGAGTGCTTAACAACGGAAACGGGCGAGGGAGCACACAGAGGCCATCGGAGGCGTGCGTGAGACGGCGAGCGTGCAGAGCATGAGTAATGTGCTTTACCACAGGAGATACTGAGCACCCGCCTCAAAGCAGTGGGTAATTCATACCTGCAATTACCCACGGTGTGATTCATACCTAATTGTGTGAGGCTCAATAAAACATTTAATGATCAGTAATGTCAATGTTGCTTATTTAAAAATATTCATTAAGAAATGGTGCACCGCAAAGAACATGATGTTAGTATGTTCTGAAACTTAATGAAGTATTTACTCTACAAAAAAGGTCTGTGGAAGCACACTGCTTCAGCTTGTAAATACACCCTACTTACCAATGGATTACATTTGCATTTATACTGTATGTTGCCTTTCAAGGCTGTTAAAGCACTTTACACTAATTTGTAGCACCCAGGTGGGTCATACATAGCAGCCATTTTTGCACCAGAAACCTCGCCACACGTCAGCTGAGAGGGAAGGGGGGAATTATTTAGCCAATTAAATGGGGGATTATTAGATGGCCAGGCTGAAAGGGCCTGACTGGGAATTTAGCTGGCGTGTCAGGGAAGCCCGGATTCTTTGCCAGAAGTGCCATGGGAGCTTTAATAACCACATAGAGTCAGGACCCCTCATCCAAAAGGGGGTGGCTTGGGGGGGTCCCAAGTGGCTCAGTCGCTAAAAGCACTCGTTCTGAGTGTAGACTGACCGCTACGGCTCGGGTTTGAACCCGGCCATGTCACTAGCCAACAGTGACCAGGAGCTCACAGGCGGAACACATTGGCTTCCTTCCGCCGGGGATAGGAGTGGGTATGTCGGCAGGGCCTTCGGTCCCATTAGCAAGAGCGACCCCTGCTGGTCAATCGGGCGCCTGTGGTCCACGTGCCAAAGCTGCATATGAAATGTCTTCCTCCAACTCATCTCTGTGCTAGCTTAGCTTGTGGACCGCAATGCAAAAAGAAGCAGCAGCTGACATCACGTGTCTCAGAGGAGGGCACATGCTTGTCCATGCTCTCCCGGATTGACAGTGGGGGTTGTGCAATGGGACCGAACATTGATGATGACAAATTGGACATTCCAGGATTTTGGGGAATTGGCCATTCCAAATTGGGGAGAAAATGGAAAAATGGGGAAAAAAAGGGGGTGGCTCCTACGGCACAGCTAGACCCATCTTGGGGTTTCCTACAGAAATAACGACAGTGACTCAGGTCTGATTCATTGCAAATATCAACATCTGTGCCATCTAATCCTGTTTAAACTTTGCAGAATTTGCAATCAATCTCATAGGGCTATGTGTAAATGCCCATGCACATAAACTTGCACCATTTTTATTTTCTTCCTTGTAGTATACCTTTTTTCTTAATTTTCATGCTGCATCACATCATCAATAATACCTCAGGCCCCCAATTTACACTTCTCACAATTAGTCTCTGCCCATATTAAGCCAATTGCTACATCCACTCATTACAGCTAACTGCAAGTCAAATTCTGCTCTTAGCAACAAAAAATACAATGGCCATGCTGTTTATGCATGGCTAGCTGGCTAACTAACTTACTAAGACCCTAAGAATAATGCTAATCATATTTACATACCCACAAAAGCCAGCAAAAACATTTTCAAAATTCTGTAGCGAACACTACCACACTGCTGTTAGCAGAGTTATGTCAAAAATTACAACCTAAACAGCAAAACTGGTCCTTGATCAGCATCTACAGATAACTTCTGCCCAGAGCTGTGTAAAACCAATCAACAATTGTTTAACAGAAACTTGTTGACTAAGTTATTGTTCAGTAGCTAACTTGATACATAGTGCCACATGACTAAACACCCTCACTAACAAACGTATCAGCACAGTATCATTCTAATCAATGACATAGAGTGCAACAATAAATGATCAACATGAAATGAGGTTTTCAGCATATGAAGACACCAATTTATTCACACATATTAAGTACGTATTCTCTGTGAGTCAGAAGAAACACTGCAGAAATAGGTCTGGGGTAAAAAATTATTACATAAAAAGGTCTCACCATCTGACAAATGTCTTCATGTGTCACAACCAAGTCTTCTACTGAAAACTGTCAGGTTGCAAGATATCTTCTCTACTAAAGAAACATATTGCTTAGTATATGGTAGATGTGATGTCTATGCTGCCTTGCAAGTTACATGTAGTTTCACATAGTTACCTTTCAAAGTTCCAACTTGGATTATGTCATTAGATGATTTGCTGTACTCTGTTTGACTCTCATGTGGAAGTATCACCTTCCAACCTGTAACAGAATAATACATCTTTTCTATTCATGTCATGCAGAGTAGTTGAAAAAATTATCCTCTAGAACATACTTCATTCTCTCAGAAATGGTAAGATGGAAAAAAATACCACCAACCAAGCTACACAAAAGAATTTAGAAAAATTAGCTGGGCTTTGGAGTAGTGCTTGTCAAATCTGTGTGAGGTAATGTGGCAGATATTGATTTCTGTAACTGTTTTTAATGATAGACCTATCTTGCTGAGAGTGTTGTGTGTGTGTTGTGTGTGTGTGTGTGTGTGTGTGTACTGATAAAATTTACTGTATCAGTATCACAAAACCAGTACCAGTACCAGTACCAGTTTTCCTTACACACTAACTTGTGTGGTCCAGTGCAATAAGGATCCTTATAAACCTATATATAAGGCTAATAGTTTGTCATTCTATTCCTATATTAAAACAGTAAAAAGCTGTAACTTTGTTGATATGCACTGTTTTCAGTTGTAAAAGTAGAGGAAGTAAAGCCGAAGCCCAGACAAAAATATTATTGAACAGTGGGTTTCAGGTTCTGTATGGCTTTCCAGTCGGCAGTGAAAACAAATATCTGAGTAATGCATCAGATTCTTCCGGTCTTATTTGTCTACGGAACTGAGACCTTTATTGTGTTTCTTTAACTGTGCTTCCTCTGAAGAACCAACCAAGAGAAATGTTACCCACAAATTCATTTTCATGATTCATCCTCCACCAATACCTCGACATAGAGCTCTTTCCAATTTGCTGTTTCCTTTCATATCTGATCTGAAACAAAGCATATGATTTTCCCATGGCAAAATTCTGAGTAATAGCAAAGAGCTTCAAAGGTTATTACAGCCACATAAAAAGCAAGTATACACAATGTAGCGTATGCTTTTATAAAATGTGGCTTTGTAGATAAAAAGAAACTGCACAAAATTAATATAAGAGGTTACTGTTCCAATCAAAAGAACTCAGCAAGTCACAGCTGTGGCAAAAAAAGCAGAGGAACCATTCACTTATAATCTAAATACTTTCTTGTAAAAGCAACAACGCATTGCATTCAGTGGGCTGTGTTTCAAAATTGAGAACCAGACAATGCAAGTAAGGTAACCTATTTCATGTTCTTCAGTCCCGTTCTTTAGTAAACTGACACATTTTAAAGCAGAGAGCCTGCAGTCCCTTCACACATGCCCTCTTGCTCTGGAAAATTAACTTATACCCATAAAATCTGTGCTGAGTCAGTGAAGGCCACAAAGACAAAGCAACGAGGCCTACACATATTTTACCTTCAACACACATCTTGTTCATTTCATTGGTGATAAATAACACATATTCATCTTGTATAATTTCACCAGATGCGAGGATTAGAAATAATGTATGTTCATAAATCAAATTTGGGGAAGTACTGGTCTGGAACCATATCCACATTTGATTCACCCAAAAGCTGCATTTAACAAATTAATATTTAGTTTTCAAACTTACTGAAATAACAGATTTTTTTTAAAAAATGTACTTTTATAGCAGTGAAGTGTTCAAAAAGTATTTTTGCAGTCGTCTGCAACTCCACCATCTTAGGAAGGTTCAAAAGTGAATTTATTCTGGCAGGGTAGGCACAAATACAAAGACTAGGATGCCAACAGTGTGCAAATGAAGACAGCAAACTGCATTTGAGTGCTGACAGTCAGACACACATATGAAAGGTAAGTATGACCTTGCAGAGTGATTGCAGATTAATACAGTATTAGCTTTTCAAACATTGAATTGATCTTCTCTGCGCAATTATGCTTTAGGATTTCCTTTAATGTAACTGTAATATTCCATACACACGTTAAGCAATATTGACAGGGTAAATCCCATTATGCCCTACAGCCGCTGCCTCATCCGATAATTTTACAGCCATCTTTATGGGGCAAAATCAGGAATTACAATCTATGCAAAGGATACTGCAAATCTGGCTGTGGATTCTAATTAGGGCCTACATAGTTTATGAGTGGGAAATCTTGTATTATAGATATAGATATAGATGCGTGTGTGTGTGTGTGTGTGTGTGTGTGCCTGTGCCTGTTCCTGTGCGTGTGCATGTGCGTGTGTGTTTGCATGTGCGTGTGCTGAGAGACAAATCACTTTGGTTTCAGTATTTATGCAAGTATATGTTGACAAAATATATTAAAATGTATTATTTCATCTAATTATATTCAATAAAATGAATCTGAATAGCTCATCAAGGTCACCAACAAATTTGTAGCACTCCATACAGTATATGGTACAAACATTTTAACATTTCTTTGCATTAGTGACCATAAAAACTAATAGCACTAATTCTGGCTAAGCCTAAATGTTATGACTACTACAACTAAGCAGAAGGCATGAAGCCTTTGGAGGCAGAGTCCAAAACAACCAATCAACCAACTGGCACCACTTACATCTGTGGTTGTGACACATTCAGACAGGTTGAAGGGGACAAGGGAAATCCTCTATGCAACATCAGCATACCTGATTGAGGGATACCCACAATCCCAAACTGCCACAGAGGCACCTGGACACTGAAACTTTCAGATCAGCCAGTTGATAACTGAACACCTTTCTAATTTCCACTTAATAAGCTTGAGACAAGTTTGTAGCCTCACTTACTTTATTAGCTCAATTTGTTGCTTCCAACTGCATGGTGGTTCACATCAATCTCCCTGCTATGTATAATATTGCATTTTTTCCGGCAGACAGTGCAGAAAACTTGTATTGTTCTGTCATAGAACAAATGGATGTAAGTGTATGCTTTTTTCCACATCCAAGTTTTTTTTGGTGGCTCTGCCTCAAGTTGTACATTTGTCTGTAGAGATAATAAAGCCAACTAGCTATCCCCCTTCATTTGTAGTAATATCAGAACTAACCTTGAGTGCAACATACAGCATGAATACCTTGTGGTGGTTTGAATTTTTATTAACAGCATGGCTGCATGAATGAACAAACTTTACCAGGTAGGGTCACTTGAGAACAGGTTCTCATTTACATTCATGACCAAGAAGCTTCGATCTCCAATACAGCACATCATGCTGATCATATTCCTGATGGGACCCATGGGATAAAATCAGGACTGTACCAATTGTATGGGGACTTCCGCTTACCCTGTTGTATATACAGTATATATACACTTACATATACGTTCTGAGGATTGTTCACTGGAGGGAAATGTTGCATGCAACTTCACCACGTGAAGAGACAAAACCATTCTTGTGTCTTACTAATGTTAACACAACACATTAAAATCACACGCACACATATCTGTGCACATACATGCACACACACACACACACACACACACACACACACACACACACACGCACATACATGCACACATACGTGCACACACAAGCACACACAGCTCCAGTTAATATTTAATGGGTACACAGCCTTAGCCCTGGACATGTTGTCAGCCCACTAGATGAAGGGTGGTGTTTGAGGATGAAGCCCACGGATCACATGAAGAAATCTTGTTGGGAAAGGAGTCTGAAATACTGTCAGAATTGCAAGAAGGGAAGACATTAGTTGGGGATTCTTCTTTCTCTTCTCATGTTCCATGCTGTGCAGTGCCTATATTTAGCATGCCTGTTCCGAGCTTCCTTTCTGTCCAAGAACTTTACATCATTAGGCTGATAACACATTATGTATAGCTCCCTCAACTTGAAGTCTTGATTGGACGCCCTATCAGGCTAACATATGCAACCGTTTCAATCATTCATAATTTATTTAATAATATATCACCAGTTGCTGTGCGTCCTGAACACACACCCAGAATGTGATTCACACTTGTCAAACACATTAAAAAAAAAAAAAAAAAGCTGTGGGTATTGCGATGATTTGAATTATGCATTGCAATTTACGATCTGAGCTCACACCATTTCTGAAGTAGATTTCCCCACAACTTCCCTGAACTTCATACTTTTATACTGTGCATTTCAACATGGCCTTAACATTCCTGCGAGTGCCTGTGGAATGACACCCCCGCTGACTGAAGCGATGTTGACGTGAGATTTGCCTGGTTACCTGAGGACCTCTGAGTTCAGTCATTTTAACTTTCAACCAGCTTAGTACAGTGTGAAATGACACCCTACGTGATTTTCATCGATAAACATCCCAGAGAAATATTGTACGTTGGAGAGTTTTGTCTGGAGGACGGCAGTGTTCCGGGCCTATTTACATTATTTGTGAAGAAAATTTGCATTACTGATTCCGTAAAAAAACATATGCCCCCCTATGCTATGAAACTGTAAAATAAACATATTTGTGATGGAAAATATTATTATTCAAACAAACTTCTGTGTAGTATTGAATAAGAATTGTTACATATAAGGTCTGTTACATATTGACGTTTTTGTAGGCCTGTATCACAGGCAAAAAAATGTCCCCATTTCCATGCAACTTGTTAAAATTTCAAAATAACATTTGCAAGTTCATATGAGGATCACTGTTTCTGTCATGACACATTTACAAAAAGACTCCCATTTATATGCTCTAAACATGTTTTGACAGACCTACACATACTGTACAATCCATCTGCATTGATCTTTTAGGATTCTTTGCACTTTGCAAGCTGTAAAATGTTGACTTCATTTAATGTTTCGTAGACTGCTGTGAATAATGCACTATATTGAGATTTTTCATTCTGTTTGTTCTCAGTTTGGTACTTTTTTCATTGCGTTGTAAATAACATGACTCCCTGAGAGAATTCTGCAGCAAACAGAAGCGTCCAATGATAGAGCACCTTCGGAACAAAGAATACACGCGCTAAAAACTGCAGCGCTCCGCAGCAACCCATAAATGTATGTAGCCTTCAGTTCTGAGTTACCAAGATTCTGGGAATTGTTCACTTTCAATGGCCCAAATGGAATATAAAGTCAGAGCTTGTCAAGGTTAGCATTTAGAGCTGTTAACACGTAGCCTTTTTTTCTGTATTACTTTCTTTCAGGTGCTGTAGGTGAACAGACAAAAATACAATACAATCCCCCTGTAAATAATAAGGTTGGAAATCACTGTAGTTACTGACGGGAAGAAACCATGCAATTTCATTGCAGTCAAGTGGTTTTGCTCAGGATTAATAAATATATTTCATACCTCCCAACAGCTCTTACAGTCCCATATATACATTAAGTTTCAATGTATGAAAGATAAGCTTCAGCACAGCATACCGAGCATAATTTTCCAGCATTGTGTTGGACTCAACCAAATCATAACCTTGAGGGAACATTGGAGAATGTTGCGGAACACATTATTTCCAAACTCGTTCACGCCTCTTTCTACAATACTGCTGGAAGTACAGTATGTGATTTAGTGGTGGTGAAGGTATTTCAGTATCTCTGCCTTTTGTTTTCTCAAATAAACAGTTACTAGTGACTAATATTTAACTAAATTAAATTGAGCAACCTGTTGTTAATATGGACTTCATCAAAGCTGTTGGAAGCTGCATGTGCTCTGATTTTTGACTAGTTTGCATTTTTTTCATTTGCATTTTTTTTTTTGCATTATTCAAGATAAATCCAATTTTTTTCAACTGAAACTTTATCCTTTCCCAAGGCAAATTGCATTTAAGGGTTTGGGAGCTTATGAATAGATTATTTAAACAGTTAAATAGTTTAGTTGAAGAATTGTTTCACAATTTCCAGCAATGTCAAACGTACTGGGGTATACTGGTATTCTAGTTCTATGCTTGGAAGGACAGATGACACATGCACTTGCATGAAATGCTCATATAATGGTAAGGTAGCAGGCACCCTGATTGACCTGTCACTGTCAGCCCTCACCTTTAACTCATTAAACAATTATTACCATCCCCACCTGCTTCTTGCACCATATATTCCAAAGCCACTTGTCGCTGTTAAAATGCTAAAATTGAGTCGGATGTGCTTTTCTAAGAACAGTGTCTGTGTCTGTGCAGGAAACCTGTGATCCGGGTGCCAAACTAAGGCCCTCCGTGCTCCATTCATTATTCAGACACTTTTGTTAGAGAAAAGAAGCAAAAAGGAACCGACAATGCTGGATTTTGCACTGTGCAATAAAAGTGGGTCAAACACCTTTGATTAAACATGAATAATAGTCACAATTAATGAATGAATTTGTTGATAAATGAATAATGTCATTGCTGTAAAAATTTAAATTCACAGTCAGCCCCATTTGGTCCAGACTATCTATGCTGTGTCTGGCAGTTTTTACACTGTTTAGAGCTACATACTACAGCCTCTTACTTAAGGAGGCAGCTCAACTCTATTGTATCATATCCAACAACACTCAAGAACAACACCTTCAGTATCCATTCCTGCAAACTGTCATGTGACTGGGATTAGACTGTACTTGGACACCGGCTCTAACTCCCTCCCTCCCCCCCTTTATGTATGTGTGTAAAATCTGTTACCGAGCCAGGGATCGTAATACTGTATCACCAACTAGGTGAGATCCCAACCCTGATGATAGCCAATCAAGATTAAGACATCTTTGTCCTCCTCTTATCATTCAATACAAAGAAATGGTTTTGGAAATTTTATGCCAACCACAGAACACCCATCTTTAATTCAGTGAAATCCAGTCCATGATAATGCTATAGCCTATGGGCCTAATTAGAGGGCATGTATATTTTAATAGTAAATTATATATCTGACCATTTGCTTCATTATCATACATTGATATGCATAATTGCTAGCTGAGTTTGCAATGTCTCAGTAAAAGATAAGTGTCAAAAATCTAAACAGGAGATGCACTCAATTAATAATTAAATTTAAATGCATAATTTAACACTTTAACTTGTTTTCATTACATTGTATACATTGATATTCTGTCATATCATTAAGAATTACATTTGTGTTTTTACAAACAATAGAGAAGCATAGGTACTTTTAATGCATACCGATGTCTCCGTGAACATTAATTATGCTGGTAGCAGAGCTTTCCAAATGATTTTGGAACCTTTCAGACACACGAGCCGCACTTCTCAAAGCCAGGGCTGCCATGCTGTGGAATGGTAAGTATTGTGGCTGAACTCTCTTTCCCGCCATTTTCTCTTACACCGTGTCACTGAGGGGGAAAAAACAGATCTTGTGCTCCAAAGATAAGCCCACCCCAGCAAGCAAGAAATTTAGAAAGACCTTTTTCAGGGGATTTCACCTGAGCCAAAAAAAGCTAAACGTTTGACTAAGCTGTGGATTATCCCATGCTAAGTCACAGCAAACCGATGGCAAAATGGTCATTGTCATTTCCCCATTGTTTCCGTTTCCTTCTTCTTCCTTCTCTGCCTTTGGCAAAACTGATTTTTTTGTATGGCACTTGAGTGTTGCTAATTGTTGCATAAACTGTAACTTTATGAGTCAATTCTTTAAATTCTTATGTATGCTCATATTTCATAAACTGTTCCTTTCTGTGCCATGAGTGGATTTTTTTCATACTGTATTTGGACTTCTTTTGTTTTGTCAGATTGAATATTTTCAATTTTTAAGTCAAATAAAATCTTTTACTGTGAAAGACTGTAATAGAAACAGACCCACAAATCTTTTCCTGCAAGATGCCCAATTCTATAACCCAGTTTGATCTTTTAACCAGGCCAGATAGTAGCAAATATAATGATTTGAAGGTCAATTATGGGTGAGGTGCAATCAGTAAAGTGGTGTCTCTGTGTCTCTCAGGGAAACATTGTATGAGCATGACTTGTTCTCTCAGCAGTTAGTCAGCATAGCAACTGTTAAGAAATAGTCAATGGAATTTGGAATGCCATTGGTCGGAGGTATGCAATAGCCAAGTGAAAGATAAACACACAGCCACACACACACACAAAGTGTGCTGGTGTATATATCCTCACAGCTGTTTAAACAATTTTATTTTATAACCACGATACTAATAATTTTCATTCTATCATCACAGCTTTCCAAAATCTGCATTTGTGACTAAATTTTTAATATTTTGTATGCGCCTTGTCTGCTGATGTGTAAAGACAAATTGTAAATTGTGTTTTGGTGTTGTACATCATTACTTTCAATGAAGGGAAAGTGTTATTTTACTACATTAGTGTCTTTATTTGAGGATTCGCTAAAACTTTTTAAAAATGTGTACATTTAAAATTCTAATGCTTTATATATCATAGGCATCATTGTATTTTTACTCTTTTGCATAATTTGTTTTTTCATATTTAAATATGTTCACATGCTTAACAGACCCTAAATAGAACTATCTATAAAAGCATTCCCTTGTGTCTCAGAAGAAGCAGACACATTGGTTTGCCTGGTGTACTGCACTCGCTAAAACTAAAAAATATAAAAACATAATGCCTTAAGGCCAATCTTTGGTTTGTGTCTTTTTTTTTCAGATAGAGCTCAGACGACTTAATCGTGTTAACAGAGGAGCTTGCTGTAATGTTATTCATTCATTGAAAAAAAAATTGGACACAACTAAGAACGTATTAATTGTTCAGTAAATGTTGAACACCTGTTGTAAACAAGAGCTGCATCATTTTTGCCACTGCGAAGAATACCTTCACTCTGTGCTGCTCTAATACCATCATAATCCTACAGACAGGGATAGAGCCCATTGTAACTGAGTTCAAAGGCTTTCTGTGCCCAGTTTCCTTTCAAACAAATTGGAATCCCCAGCTGGAATAGGACACATTTTCAATTACATATGAATGAGATCACCATAAAATAATTTGGATCTGTATAGCATCAGTTTAAATCTGGCATCATTGTGGAGTACATGACTGAAATCTTGTGGATATGCCTTGATACCAAAAAAGTAGTAGTGTTAAGAGCTACATGCAACTGGCCATCACTTGCAGCATTGGTGTAAGTGTCCTTTTAGAGCAACACACAAGTGATTCATGTGTGATGCAAAGATACCTCTTGGAAATTGATATTGACTCCTGGTGTTCCATGCCTTTCAAACAATGAGATGGGATTCACTCATTCTGCCTCTGGCATTTTACTTCCTGTCATAATCCTAGTTCTGTAAATAGCTTCTTTCCAAAGTACAAGCACAAAAGGACCCAGAAATGTACTATGCACAATTGCACAGTTTCTTCAAGATTATAGGCTGGTTTTGAGAAGTCACATCTACGTGTGGTGCCAAAACTGCAACTTTCCACTCTCAAAATGGCAATTGCAACATGGGATGAGTGATCTGCTTTACACCACTTCATCACAGTGTGTGTGTGTGTGTGTGTGTGTGTGTGTGTGTGTGTGTGTGTGTGTGTGTGTGTGTGTGTGTGTGTGTGTGGAATAAAGGTGGCATGGGGGTACTGCTGCTGTACTCTTGGCCAAGGTACTTAACCCACAATTATGGGAGAGATCAGCGTGCATGAAAGACCAATCTGAATGGTAACATCACCCCTAGCTACAAGACAAGAGTGTGATTTGTGCACCATGTGGGGGAGCTGAGCCCTCATTTATAAAGCAATCATAGAAATAAATTTCACATTGAATAGATGCACACTATCTATCAAAGCGTCATGCTACTCTCAAGGGCAGGATTTTAAGAAATAGCTGTCGAGAGATCACAGCTTTAAGTCAAACTGCTTGTGCCTGAGTGATTAAATTCACATTAACATATCCCGTATTCAATGTACCTGCTTCATGCATCTTTTCAAGGTCAAGTGGTCATGAAGTCACCCAGCAATGAATGATGAAGCAAATTAGTAAAAAAAAGACAAGTAACTTTGTCGAGTCAGAGATAAAATGTCCCAGAGGTGAAAACATTTCTTATTTGGTTCATCTATCACAGGCTTTTCAGCAAAAGCATGAATGCAAATTTTTCAGCTAATTAGAATTGCTGTCAATCTTGCATCTTCCTCAGAAAATCCTCACAATTGCTAAAATGATCAAGAGATGGCTCAAAGGATGATACTAAAGAAGGAATGATAACTCACAAATGGGATATATCTGTCACTGTTAGAGTGCAGGGAGTCCAAGCCCTAACCCCTCTGGAACAAAGAATCTCCAGGATCACTGTGGGATCATTGCATTCTCTGAGCAAATATGAGGAGACAGCAACTGTGTGGCTTACTTTTTCTAAAATACTCTAGACACTAATGTAGCTCAATGAAATATGTCTGATAGTTAACCAGAATATAAAGTTATTACTGTTTGCAAGTTAACTCACCAATCGCTGACAGCCCTGCCTTGCAGGAGTGGCCAGTCTCTCAATCTCTCAGGTAGCTATAAGGCAGCCACATTCAGCATCTGGGGCTCAGAATCAGAAACAAACTGCACATTTATTATAATAGTTTTTCTTAGATGGGACCCAGATTGCCACATGAATGTAGCCTATGGCCTACAGTGTGTGAAGCCCTGGCCAGGTCATATAGCCCCATGTAAGGGCTGAATTATGGTACAAATCTGCATGCAAATGCTAATGTGCACATGGACATGGCACTGCCCTCTGAGAGCTGAAGACCTGTCATACCTATTTGGATTTTCACAGCAGGGTAAGTGGTGGTGTGTACCATCTGCCAAAATGGTTAGTTATGACCAGTTTATCCTATTGGTCAATTTGCATTTCAGCCATGATCATATTCATTATTAATCGATCATCAAACATGCAGATATTGCAGGCTGCATAGCCCTTAGCATTGCTTCAAAATCTGAGAGGTACATGGCAGGCAGCACAACCCCATATGTGGCCGGGGCTGTTATGGATGTATTACAGCATTTTGTTCGTGCAACAGTTACGGTCAAGCTGACCACAAGAATCAAGCCAGAAACCTTTGGGATACGAGCCTTCTTCCTTACCATCGCACCACACTACTGCCTATTTTTCCATTTTGTCTATCTCTAAAGAGGAGAAGTCAACCCAATGCGGGAATTTGGGGCTGTGGATTCAAAACAACCTGCTGAGCCATTCATCACTTTCAGAAACAAAAACAAGCGGGAGGATGAATTATTATTATTTATTCGTGTTCCACTACAGTTCTCTAGTAATGCTAGATATGATTTTTTTCAGGACAGAGTTGTAAGTAGGCATATATTCCATTAATAATGGACACAGACATTACTGTTTGGCTTTGCACAAGTTCTCTCGGCAGTGGTCGTACAGACCCTTTATTCATTGATTTTGCTCAGGCTGGCTTACAGTGCAGCAGTCCGTGTTAGCAAGGGCTCAGAGCTGTCACAGCCCACCCCCCTGGTTATTTTCTCACTGCAACACCACACCTGGTGTGTTGTTAGATTCAGCAAAAGGTGATGTTTGGAGTGATGCCTCCGGGAGGAAGATGGGCAATCCAGTGCTGAAGCTTGGCTTGCAGAGCTTGAGTCCCGTGATATGGCGTGCAATTAACACTTCCCATTTTAATTTTAACTTCAATAAGTACATTTTTTTTGTGAGGGTGAGTGATGGCAATACTGTAAGGACTTCCTTCCAGATCTGGCAGACAGGAATGAAAGTGATTTGTGGAGACAGGCACAGATTGCCTGATGCTTTCAGAGAGACAATGGCTGAACAAAGAGCCTCTTCGTGACACACGAGGCAGTGAATCACAGCTGCATTATAATAATAGACAATGCAATGCGTCAGGTGTCAAGCACGTGTGTTTCACACATCAAGTTCATTAATAACAGCTCCAACGTCACTGGGGCGGCAGGCGGCAGAGAGTGTACCTCACCTTTCTGCAAAGGTTACTTTAGCAGCTCTGAAATCAAATTACTTCTTCCTGGTCCCACGGGAAGTCATTCCACCGAGTTTCATCCAGAGCTGTTGATAATATTTTAGTTGTTTTGTTCACAGTCAGACCGACACATAGTAGCAAACACATAACCTCTGCTCCACTTATTGGTGGTGGAGGTATTAACAAAGAGTTGGATTGTCCATTGAACTTAATTTGTCAGGGACTTCAGCACTGATATGATGCTTTCAATTTATTACACTGGTCATTTGGACCAGCTGTTAGTATCAAATAATTAGGAGTAGAATCTTTACTAACAGTAGCAATAGTAGTCCTGATGATGAGCAGATATATATAATACATTTACTTATGGAGGCAACACACCAAAAGTGCTTGAGCTCTTATTTTGTCCATCTATATTTTATGTATTAAATACAGAACAAAACTTTTATTGTATTTCCAATATCTGAGGGAAAGTTTGAGTGATTTTCCAACTTAAATGTCATATTCGTGTAAAGGTTATTGGACCCACCTGAATGTTAACCGACCGCTAACGTGTGACCCATTGAGTTTCGGTGAGAGGGAACAGAGGCCTTATTAAAATATAGAGAGTGACTATTTTCATTGCCACATTTCAGACAGAACAACTGTCCCTTTCTCTATATGCGTGAGTCATCCACCAACGAACAGTAGATGAGAGAGTACACAGGCTGTACATTTTAGACTCAAATCGAGCAGCATATTAAGTTTTTCAATGCTGAAGGTCAGATTTTTTAATCAGCGCTGGGTCACTACATGTTTTCATGCTGACAGGCTGAAAACATTGAACAGTATGTAGAGAGCTGTTTTTCCCACTATTTTTTGTACATCAAAGCCTCACAAAAATATTGTGACTACAACAGGTTCTATTGAAGTTCTTTTTTTTTTGTTCTATTTCATCAGTGTAAAACTACTCATCGCATAATGAAATTTTGAGTTTATTTGATAATGACAGCTGGTACTGTGATTTAATACAGCATCTATTACATTAAAGTTTCATTTTAGGGTATCTTAATACTCTGATCTATGTTGCTCTTAAAGTTTACCTTTGTCAGCCATTGGAGGACTGGGGGGAGGACTTTTGGGGTGGGGGGGTGGGGGTCAGCGTCTCAAGAGATATATTATGTACTTTTCTTTATGTATTATAGCTGTGTTGCATCACACTGTCACTTTATTCACACAAAATATATAGCTTGAACAATTCATATTTTCAATATTAACAATCTCTGTCATTTTTGTGGTGACAATATAACAACTTTTCATCTAGGTTTTTTTCTGCTCACTTCATGTTAAAGCTGCTACAATATGGGTTGTGTTTTTTGTTTCTTTATTTTGTTTCATGGAATCCACTTTGTGAAGTCCTCTGTGAAAATTTCTTTATTGTGACCCATTCCGTGACCTGGAATTAAAGTGATTCCATGCCCCTTTGTGGAATTATGAGATCCATCTGTGACTTAACGTTATGTAATTAATAGAACATAATGTATTTCTGGACCTTCCCGGAATCCGGCAAACTCAAAAAAGAAATATAAAATATCCCCTATATAAATATCCCCTGTTTTTATGCTGTTTTTCCCCCTGTCCTTTTTACAGCCTCACCGTGGGACTTTGAAGTGATTAATTACATCAAGGAACATACATTTGCATATCATTTCAAAGTATTCCTCACAAATGCACAAAATGCAGCAGGAAGACCACCTCACAGTAATTGCTTTTGAATAGGTGGATATTGTAAATGCCTTTGATCTTTTTTTTCTTCAGTCTTTTTTGGCATGATTGTTTCAAAGATGTGTGGTTACAAAAAGGCTAAGGCATTAGTATGTATTAGTGCACATTACATCGGCTAATGTACTACATGTCTTAAAGAGCCCTTCAGGCTACTGTGGCTTAGGTTTTCAATGGAGCCAAGGTTTCATCTATATCTGGCCCCTACCACATCAGCACGTGATGGCAGTTGGCATACTCCTTGAGTTCATTTATATACCCATAGACCTTAACCCAGTCCCATCACAGCAACATCAGAGATCATCTGTCCTTCACTTCAACAACTTCAACTTCCTCTACAGGGAAGCTGTTGATACAGTGCTAAGGATTAAGGTGTACTGAATTCCATGAGGTTTGTATGCAAAGTACTAATGTTGTCAGTGTGGATGGTATACATCAAATGAATAAACCATGGAAACAGAAGGAGAGATTATTTGACTGTTCATCTAAAACATACTTGTTTTGGGTTTTTTACTTCATTGATTACTTCTGCAATACATTTAATGATTGCTGCTGCCATACATAAATCCTTCTTAATTCCAGTGAATTTGACATCCATGAAATTAGATGTAATACAGTTAACAACCAAGTGTCCTTTAAAAATGACATTTCGTTGAAATGTGTTCAGCCTCATTGTTTGTGGAAATGCCATCGTTTAATGTGAGATAATTACCTACATAACACACTTTAATGAATGACGTTTCGCTGACGTGATGAGTGTGCACACTGCCTACCCTGATGCTGTCACTCCCTGGCCTGCATGAGCCTCTGGTCTAAAAACTCGCCACCATCACCAAACAGCCTTCAAAGCCCAGTGCACAAGTGGACCTGAGTTTATGGAAAAATGAGAGTGCTTTCCACTAAAGTGGATGCTCTTAAGGATGGAAGAGAGGCTAACAATCAGGCCAAGGAGTTCAGCCAAGGATGGGGAATTAAAAAGCAAAGTGTGTTTATTAAAAAACAAAAATGGCAGGCACTGAGGAGAAAAGGGAAAAAAAGGAAGTGGTGCAAAAATATGAGACAACAAGAACAGGCACAAACAAAAAGGAACTTGGAGAAAGAAACAGTCGGTACGGAGAGAGACAAAATTAGACAAAATAAAATATCCTTACCAGCCGATACTGCTGTACCACGCACAAACACTCGAATGTTTCCCTCTACCAAAAATCGACACTCAAAGCTCCATAGTCAGACTCTGTCCCTCTGCCTGATATTAATGAACAGCCATTTACAGTGTGCTCTCAGGTAAAACTGCTAGGCAACACAAACCAACACAAAGAATGACAGACAAACCAATACACCAAATGAACAACCCCAGGTAATATGGTAAAAGGAGCTATATATTAATGGCAAGGAGCTCTGTATTAATGGTAAATTTAAATTGATGATAAAATAAAATTTCTAATGTGACCTTTTGCATTGTTTACATGTTTATCTGGCCTGACCTGCTGATCTAGCACAAACCTAAATTAAACGTTCGTAGCTAACCATCCAAATCCAATCGACAAGTACCACATGACAAAGCCAAACCAATTACAGCCCTAACAAGAGGACCAGGGCAACGGTTCTGATATCAGGATGGCTGAGATCCCAATGCCAGAGGCCTGGAGGACAGGACACGTCCTCCTAGAAAAAGACAACTTAGTGATTGTGGGGATTCACTTATGATAGGCATAAGCAGCATAGTATGCATACCATAGGCAAAAAGTCCTTTATTGCCTGTCTGGTGCCCAGATTGGAGACCTCCTGGAGCATGTGGACAAACTCCTAGCCAGAGCAGAGGTGAATCCAGTGACCATAGCTCATGTTGGACCTGATGACATAAGTAAGGGTTGGGTAAGGTCCTACATGCCTAATTTGTTGACATCACAGGAATGACTGATAGCAGAACCATTGTGTTTGTCTTCTCTGGCTGTAATTGTCTTCTGTTGGCCTGACAGGATGTAAGATAATATGAGGAAACATGACATAATATATTATCAATATGTTTCATTACTAGTGTGAATAGACATACGTTTTCAGTGTCATTGAGAAAATGCACTCTCTTATGTGTTCTAAATTTTAAAAAGAAAAATCTGTTCATACAGTTTAAGGTTTTGTCATTTTGTGTCAGGCTTACACACTTGTTACAGACCTACGAAAGCAATAAAAGGATAGTCAGTCAACAGCCATGTATTATTGACTGTTCTACTCTACTTTAGCTGGCAAAGTGGAAAGGGTTTAGACATCATTCCAGTTTGACTATTGCAGGTTCTGTCTTTTTTGTTTGGTTGCTGCTTTGGAAATTCTTTTGGAAGTACAATTTTGCTTACTGTCAGGCCATGTAAAACCCATTTTGAATTAGAATGTGAGCATGAGCAAGTGAGAGGAAACAAAAAAAGACTTACAGGGAGGTGCTATTTTGAGTGTCCTCATTATTGCGCTTAAAAATGCCGAGGCCTACAAAATCTAGCATTTTCCACTGGCTATTCTTTATGACCCCTCTCATAAAGAAAACTGTTCACTGGGGGGGCAGAGACATGTGTGACATGACCCTGTTTTGTGTCACTGGAAACTGCGTTTCACATAAAATCATAATTTTGGACCATGCACTACAACACCTGAGTGTCGTACGTGACCAAAACAAAAAATAAATGAAATGACAGGATTATAATATGGTTGGTGCCTGGGCTACGGTAATCAAGGGCCTTATTTACATAATGACAGCAATTGTCTGGCCTAGTATATCGAATTGTTGTCTTCTTCATGGTATGCTGTGAAGGACAGTATAGTAGAATGGGATTTTCTATCTTTAGCCCACAGTGTTATAGTGTTATAGGTTTCTCCCTAACAAAGCTTACGACGCGAGATAGGCTAAAGAATCCAGTAACACAGTCCTTCCACATCCTCTGAAATGTGACTTTATGTTTTTATTTCCTTCATTTGATCATGCTGTAACTCAGTGATTTATGTCTGTCACCAGAGCCTTATTAGCAGGAGAGCTGTGAGGATGAGCTCGCTCTGTTTTCTGTGCTTTGCCATGGGAGCAGCTGAGCACTAGCGCACATGGCGGGCAGAGAGACAGGCAGGCTTCAGTTTTTTTGAGTAAAGGTCCATTTTTCTTTTTTTCCCCACAGATATTTCCTTTTAGATCGGGTTATATGAGGACTGAGTGGTAACCATAGAAATACTTTTGGGTGAGATGGCAGGTACAAGAAACGACTGTGGTACCTCCTACAGGTGCCCCGCAGTGCTGTCTTAGCCCTTTTTAGCCTTGAATTTTTTTTATCCCTGTCTCATGTTTTTCTTTAATCAGATGCTCACAAACATTGTCTGTCACAGAAGGTGGTTTTCATTTGCTACTTTATTTGATTTGCCAGAATTTAAAATGAATTTCTGGTACTAGAATTATTTTAGCGGTCGGATACTTAGTATGGGCTGTAAATTAACTATGAAATATTGGCAGTTAGAAGAGAATCTATGAACGACAAATTGTATTGGGTTGCTGCCAGGACATTCCATTATGCTTCCCTAACTGTTCTCATAATTGAATACCAACAAGGATACATAACTGGATTCTGTTGTCTGGTTATGAAAGTAAAAAAAAAAAAATATTTTGAGTATATCGAAATAAATCAGGCACTTTTATTTAAAAGTTTGATGTATTTCTCCAGGGAAACACATGCTGCTTCAATGATGTGTTGTGCCTGATTTTAAACCCCTAAACTACATTCTCAAGAACACGTTTAGAATTTTAAATCACCAAGTTTGCTTGTAAGACTCAGCCAAACACATAACCCCGTTTCCACCTTGTCTTGTTAGAATACTGAAAGTATACCTGTTTCTCAATATCCAGTGGAGTGGTGGGCAGATACAGAGAAGGAACATGCACATAAAACGAACTGCAGAAATGCCAGAGATCATTTTGTTTCCTCAACTTGGGGTTGAGGTACAAAAGTCAATGGAACACAAGAACAAGGCCAACAAAACAGGAAGGGAAATGTCCGCAAGCGAGAGTAAGAGTGTTGGGAGCAAGAACAAGCAAGATCTGTGTTCTTTCTACATTCCCCTAAAGGTACACATGGGTGTAGCAATGGGCAACTCCTGAGCCCCAAATTTCAATCACAATCTCTTCAATTCAGTTCTTTCCGGAGATAAAAGATGATGATGCAACTCTTTACCTCAGCTGCTCTGTAAAGAAAGCCTTCCCTATAATAGGGCATAAGAGATGGGATATATCTTACACAGCATGCAAAAGGTCACACACACAGGTGCTTTAGAAGGGAATGAGCAAAAACACAATGTCAGGAGAGCCGTCTATTACTACTAGCCTGGTCTGAAACTGTTTCTCATTCAGCTTGAATGGATACGCTTGTCTTCTGTTGTGCTGGAAGTTGCTCTGGATAAGAATGTCTGCTAAATGAATGTAATGTACTATGAAGGGCGGCATACATCATTGGCTATGTGTGTACCTCTTTTTTTTTTTCCTGATATGCCTTGAGCTGAACATTCATATTTGAATTCAATATAAATCCACATGTAAACTACACATTTTTCATGAGAACCAATATTAAATGACAGCCGTGATGCTCCCCTATCTCCCTGTGTAAAATTTGAACATACGTGGTAGCTACCCTTTGAGGGTTGTTATCCTTCTGGTGCATTAGCAAATCTTACCAGCTAGTGCATTGCTAATTAAAACAAAACAGTTCTATGGATTCTGAATGGAAAAGCCTTGCAATGTAATTACTCTGACTTTGTAGCTATTTTGCTCCAATTTGCCACGGAGACTGTTTTTTCCAGCTCACTCAGATGTGAGTCTAATCAGTTAGCTGCTGTTTAGCTATAACAATCTTTGATGTTCTGGGTCTGCACTGTAAATCTAACTGCACTCCACGGCGAGAAATGACAAACTGCAGGCAGACGGTTTGGAGCTGAGCCTCACTTGTGAACATATGGTTGCAGATAGCATTCCAAGGTGACACACTGCTGTTGAATGCTTTGGCATGGCACTTTACCTGAATTTCTTTAATGTTTAAACTGTGAGCTATATCAGCCATCTGCTAAGCAAATAAATAACATCAACTTTCAAGCATCTCAATAGCTATGTGACAGAGGTCTACTTTTTTCCTGACTTTTGTGTTGATAACAACTACAAATCCTTCCCTCCACTGTCATGTCTCTGTGCGAGAGTAGTCTTGCATGAAATTGAATAATATATCCCATTGAGCTGCTTCATGAATATGCTTTATGTGACAGGAATCAGATGGAAGCATGCACTCAGGAAACAGCCCCTGCTGATACATATAGGGGCAGATTTTGAAGAAACGCCCAGAAATGCAGTCCACTAACACAAGACCTCAAAATACAAATCAAAGGGTGATTGTGATGCTTTGACAATGCATGAAACTTCCTGCAGATAGCATCAGAGTTGGAAAGTGGGCTGGAAACATCTTTTTAGTGAGCATTATATAACATTATTGTCATTTAGCAGACACTGTTATCCAGAGCAACTCGTATAGGTTACAATTTTACATATGGTCCATTTATACAGCTGGATATATACTGAGGCAAATTTTTGGGTTAAGTACCTTGCCTAAGGGTACAACAGTAGTGCCCCACAGGGGAATCAAACTGGCAACCATTCGGTTACAAGCGCTGCAAGCCACTAAAGGCAGTTAATTCCTTTTTTGCTTGTTTCTATTTTTCATAATGTCAAATTGGTGATTGCACTTAGTTCAAATTTTTAAACTTTGCATTTTTTAACAACTTATGCTGTCACGTTCACATTCATTAGCAGATGCATGTTCCTCATTCAAGTCCAGTGTACCATATTATTCAAACACACCCTGACAAATGTAGTGGCCACTGTACTGAATGTTCACAACCGCATCCTACATTATTTGATCTGTCACCTGTACAATCAGACAAGTACTAGTATAATCAGGACAAAAATGGCAATCTCTACGATGTTGATATTTTTTGCAAACTGTGCTGATGTCAAATTACCAAACAACAACTGCGCCAACAGCATTTGCCGCCTGCACCAAGTTTTTGTACCATCAAAATTGGGCTGTTTAACTGGATCTGGAGATTAAATGCAAAAGCAGATATAAATTCACGTCAGGACGTGGCATCAGCTATTGAACCACTGCAAGCTCAATACGTTACACGGCATTATTCTATAGAAGGGAAACCTAATTGAGGAACATAATCTGAGTTTCGGAGGGCTGCCAATGATGGGCTCAATGCACTTGGGAGGACACTTTTCTATATATGCTTGATGGGCTGTAGGCTCAAACAATAACAATCCCCCTTGTGTTTGTATTATATGGGAATGCAGAGTGTGGATGGGCTCTTAAGGGGATAAGGAAGGGAAGGGGGCTAAGAAAGGAAATGAGTGCATAATGTGGGTGCATGAGTGAGTCAAGAGAGGGAGAAGATGCATGTCTGTGCTCGCCAAAGTGGTTTCTCCGTGTAACCCTATCACAAAATCAAAAATAGCTTGTATCATACCAACCGTATTAACAAGTGTCATGCTTGAATCTAAAAAAGGAACTGAAATCACTTCTAATTGCATAAGATAAATACAGAGACATTGCAATATAATGTATGGGTAATTATTTAGCCATAGAATTAACCACAGAGATGCCACATAAGAGTACTTTGAGGGATACATTTTATTTTTTTTAATTTTTGTTGTATCATGTACAGCATGCAGAAAGTCTGCTTTCTGTCTTCCTGTTTTCAATGAAAAAATTCTAAACTCATTTGTGGTAGCTACGTTGGTGGCTCAATAACTAGACAAAAACATAATAGCGCCATTTTGCTTATGTCACATGGTGAACAATGGCAGAATAATCCACGTATGTCATACAAACACTGGTGGGGTGCTCTGCATTTTTAATAAGTATGAGATAGTATGCCAATGGGCAAGCAAGGTAACATGAACAATACTGAAATATCCACTGTTTTATGTCCTACTTATTTTCCTACTTACACTGGGCATCACATTATGAAATCTATAGGGAATTACTCAAAAAAAATACAGAGAAGGGAAACAAAACTGGTTCAGGGTATCAAACATACAAGTTAAGACAGTCCTTAATCTCTTTAGCCTCAATCAAAGGAAAGCCAGGAGTGATATGATGGATTTTGCACATTTTAGAGATGGGGTGATAATGTGAAGTACAGAGGCTATTTCATGCTGAATTCTGTCAGTAGAATAAAGTGGAAATTAGGAAGTGGAGGAAGAATTCAAGACCAGGCTTGACACAATGCTAGATACATTCAGGACTATAAGCAAACAAAGGGTGTAAATTGACCTGTTCTCATCATGAAACTTAGTATGTTTTTAAGTGCTAACTACTGAACACACAAGAGTGTTTTCTTTACAGATGCTCTAACATACAAGTTTTACTCTTATTCTTCTTAACGCTTTAGACATTTATGAAATGCAGCAGACAACATCTTTTATTCAGTTATTAAAAATTGTAAATAATTGAAAGCATTGCCTTCAATGAATATGCATTCTTTCTGTGTTTGTTTATGACCATTCTCTCTCAACTGTTTTGAATTTGTTGATGGTTCTAACTAGTTATAATTCCACTAAATGAATTAGAATAGTTACATGAATTATCCTTTCCTTCCTGTGGGGACCAATTAAAACCTCTCTGTCCCAGAGGCACAGTAACCAATCAGAGAAAAACATACCGATCACAAGAGACTTGGTACTGCAGGACATCAATCACACCTGCCACTCATAATTACATGGGGGTGTCTCAGGTGGCAGTTCTGTGGATACTGAATTTATCTGTGTTAAATGCTCAATGTCAATCGTTGGGAAGGCCTATTGTGTTTTTTTAATTAATCTTTTATCATCTCCCCTCTTTAAGAGCTTGTTGTCACAGTGGGGGTTCTCCTCCCATAGATGATCATTTACTCTATGGGGAAATAAGGGACTTAATGTTGTACTGAAACAAGATTAAATGTTGTCCTTAAATGTCTTTGATAATGTTTTAGTGTGTTTTATTTAGGGTCCATGTGGACTTGTCCACTGTGAGCCTTACATTTATATGATACTAATGTTTGTACATTTGGGACGGACGTCATTATTATTTTTTTCCTTCCATCCATCCCTTTGTATTTAATTCCTGTTATATCAGATCTCATCTTTCCCCTTTTGTTAGGATGAATAGCAGCACTTCAGTTGAATCAAATTCTGCTCTGTGAACAAGAACTGTGAGCTAGGCTAATTGTTGTGTAGGCCATTTAAATGGAAAATTCAGCTAGAATTAGATAGAAATTTTCAACACATGGAGGCTAAGTACAAATCCGAGACGCTAACCTCTGTTTGTATTCATATTAACGCCTACCATACCACTAATGTTTAGGGCGCTTATCTTGATAGCGAGATGACTTAAGTGTTAAAATGCGCATCTACACAACGTGGTAGGAATCCACACTCTTAACATACCTTTAATTGTTGCACCTCATGTTTTTACAGAGTGAATGAGTTCGTAATTGAAGCAAGTTTATCGAGATGAGTTAGTGCAAACCTTTGAGATTTTAACGCCGAGAAAGCATTTTTTAGACAGATACTAATACAACAGTCTGAATGTTTTCACGGTTTCAACAAAGTATTATATTCTTGCATCATTGGTTGTTTTATTTATCACACCCGGACACTCCTCCGAACGGCTGCACGCGAGGGTGAGTTCTGACACGCTTCTGTTCTTGCGTCACTGGTTGTGGAAGTGCTTGCATTGTTTTATTCATTTGCAAGCACACGCCTCTCATAAGCACTGCATTAAACTCTCCAAGTTCAGTCAGACGCGATTCTAGGAGTGGCACTGATTCAATGATACAGCGCTCCGTTTTCCCTCACCGCATAATATTCGACCCTCACCAGTCTCACTACCTGCTCCAGTCTGCGAGCGCGCTCTCTCCCTTTCTCGCTCTCTCTCTTGGCATAGTGCACAGTGTCCACCAATGCAAGGTAAAGTGGATTGCCTCAGGGTATCGTGTTGTCAAGAGCATTCTCCCTCAAGAGATACGTTCTTATCCGCCACTCTAATTTGTTTCTTTTTCTCTCCTTTTAGATCATGAAAGCTTATGTAGCAGGCGTTCTCCTGTGCGGAGTGTCAGGTAGGTGGGCTAGAGGGAAGGGTTTGCTGAATTTGGACTGTTTGGTATCATGCATTGATCATTTTTTACTAAGATTAAAATTCTAGATCAAAATTGCACTCAAAGGTTTTCGACTCTTATCGATTAAGTACTGTTGTTACTGTTTTATTGTAACTCATTTTCAAACAAGTTGCATATCTTTTTCTCATTCATGCAACAATTTTTTGCATGCAATGGACTGAATATAACAGTAGAACTGATATTTCAAGCCATTGGCACTAAAAATGGTATTCGAATTTAGGCTTATTGGAATCCGTTTGTACTTAAGATGCAGTTCGTGTCGAGGTGAAAAATGCCGCACTTTTACAGTACTACATCGGTATCATTTTAGAATGGTGGGAGATATGTGGCTATCATGGTAATTAGTCATGACACTGCTTTTCGCAAAGCTTTGCGGACATTTGAAAATTGAAAATATAAGCCAGCGCTCCGCTGTCAATACGACTCTTTTTAAATTAATCAGCGCAGTTAGCGCAGAGGTTCGATACACCTCCGCCGCTGGTGTAGGTTACATCAGATATGGAAAGCATTCTTATTTGCAACGAGATTGATGCTGATCTGCAAACTTGTCGCCGGTGTTCCACGCATGTGGGTTTGATATTTTATGCGCCTTAAAGTTAAAATTAGTTTACGGATGTATGAAATATTACGGCACAAATATTGTTGGCAGGAGGAATGTCTCTACGCAAGCCAGAAAATCGAAATTTAATTGAATTGTACGTTTGTGGTGTCACATGTTGCTTAAAACTATGTTTTCATGTATTAGTTTTATTACTTATTTGAAATGTTGCGTATATTGCTTTTACACTCTTAAAGATGACCTAACTTGCACTGTATGTCCATGACGACTTCCTTGCACGGGGAAAACGTTTCATTGCACCTTACTGTTCTACATATACGTGTCTGTGCATGCTCACGTAGGTGATAACTATTAATCAAAATGGGCTTTAAAACGGTCAGAGAAAGAAGGAGTCATTGATCTCTGTTTCTACATCCCAAGTCCCTATGTGTCCTGCACTTCCCACAGGAATAGACTGATTTTGATGGGCAGAAAACTATATTGACTTTCCTTATGAAGAACATGTATAAATGAGATTCTTTGTTTGACAAATTGGTAGTTTGATTTAGGCAACTTTCTTTGCCTCACAGAGTAAACATCAGTACTTAACCACCCAGTTGTGATGTCTTTCATAGAGGGGGGCATTGCTTCACAGAGTGAAATGAGATCCTTCTGTACCAGCTCTGACAAAAGGAAAATGTGGCAGAGCACTCTCCTTGCTCGACCAAACCTTAGATTACATTTACATTTTGTGATTTAGCAGACACTCTTGTCTAGAGCAACTTGCAAAGAAAGAGCATGAGGTACAAATTGATCCAGGAACCCTCAAAATCACAGCAGCAGGAGAAAAAAGTAAATGAACCAAGCATCCCATCTTAATCCTACCATGTTATGCTGACACTCACTGGTCTGTGAGTGTTGTTAGCCTAGTCTTACACTGTTACTCATTTAACTTGAATGGACACACTTATGTTCTATTGTGCTGGGAATGGCTCTGAATAAGATCATCTGGATAAAAGCATTATGCATGTAAGGTAATGTAGTGTGACCATTAATAGATTCATACATTTACAGGATTGCACAATACGTTGATCAGTGATGTTGATGAGGGATTTATAATGCGAGGAATGCCAAGGCAGGTTCCTCTGCTGTGAAATTACCCAGTGTTCCTTTGTGACATCAGACACAAAATGCACACTGTATGTACTCACCCATAAGCTAAGGCTTACAGAGAGGGTCTGAATACAGTTGGGTGACAGAGCATGTTGTGTCTAACATTACATTTTGACCCATTAGAGCAGAAGCAGACAAACGTCCCTCAGGATAAAGTTCAACCCCAGTAATATCCTTTATACATTAGAGGCCTGACACTCAATGGATAGCACTGCTGGACCTTTTCTTAACCTTCTCTTTTTGTTGAAAGAAAGGCAGTGAAATGAAATTGCTGGTCTTAGGATGATGTACTGTCAACAATTAGGCATAAGTAAAAAGCAGCTGAGCCATTTAATCACCATTAAGGAAGAAGTGTCCATTACCCTCCTATTTCACTGTCGGTTTGCATTACCCCTTGTAAATGAAATGGGGCCAGAGAGGCAGAAAGTGATGGTCAAAGCGCTATAGCATGACTTTTTTTTAAATCTATCAGCCTTGACATGTTCTTTTTGCTTTATTACCCTATAATTGCTGCAGAGGTGATTTCTTAACAGAACGCTTTCACATATGGCATTGAAAACCACTGCCTTCCAGGTCATCACTCAGGTGTAAAAAAAGCTGTGACAGATTTGTTTTGTATGAGGCTGCCATAGCATTACTGACAACAGTTAAACATTTTTCAAAGAAAACGAATGCTACGAAGTGATCATGACCATACTGTTGTCCTCCTACACAGTTCCCTTGACATCCACTTGCGGCCTGGCCACACGGTGTCAGCGGATATATACAGTATGAAAGCATGGGTTTCCACACGTCACTAGCATTCAGTCAGTGACTGTGGTGGGTAGTAATCAATTGCTGAATGTGGCTAACAAAATGGTTGGAGCAGATGTCAGACTTTTGGGGAAAACAGCGTGCTTCTGCAGTATGACTTCTGAGTACCACACATTGTGTTAAACATGTTGCTCAGAATCATGAATTTCCTATGAGGGAGAGCCAAAACCCCAAAGTAGAGGAGTGACAGTGAAATCATGCTTTGCGCATGCTTTTTTCCATGTGTGCAGGCCAGCATGATGCTGCTAGGCCACGTTACAGCCCCTCACTGCCAGTGCTAATTATCCAGAACAACATACTTATCCAGTCATTAGTTTGCAATTACAAATGTCCTTGTGCCTTTTATCAATCTTTTAGTTGCATTGAAAACAAAGCACCTCACATTAACAATGACTCCAGCTATTACCTAAGAATGTTCTTCTTAGACAACATACAGAAGTGTTGAACCATGGCAGTGTGTTCCATTGGGTTGTCTTTCTTTTCCCACAGTTGATTTACTGGAAGATCTCAAAAGTATCTCTCCATCTACCATGACAAGTCTGGGACACAGTGTGCCTCCTGCCAAGAATATGTGTGCTACAGAATACCTTTTCTAATCCACCCCCGGGGGTGAACAGTGGGCCAAAACCCCTTTTCTCATTTAATCTTTGAGATAACCGATCCCTCATAAGGGATTACATCATTTTCGGTGAAAGACTTTCAGTTTTTTGGAGACATCTGAAAGATTTTGGCACCATTACTGCTTTACCACTGCTGCATCATTGCTTGACGTCTTTCCTGAGGTTATTAGTTCAGGCAAGTCCAAATGGCTATTCAGTTTTTAAACCAATCAAAATCCCTGTACTGTATGCAGCACAAAAATCTGCCAATAACTTGACTCTGAAACAGAGGTCATATCTGTAATGTGAAGAATACAGGTAATGGAATAACAATTGCAATAATGCAGTGGAATACATAAATGCCCTGCCAGTGCAGCACAAAACAGCACATCTTGAACCAATTAATAATGGAATATCTATTGAGCCTGTTGTAAATTTCAAATCTGAATGAGAAATTTTAGTACATCATGCTCTGTATTTTCTGACATTCCTAAGCTCTGAATGATTTCTTACATTGTACACAAGAATGTCCCTTTTGATGTAACAAAAGTGCTTTTCATTGTATTCAAGAACATCAGTCTCATTCCTTGGATTTATTTCTGAGACTGATGGCACTTTTGCACGGAGTAGACAAAAACTGATGTAGGTGCAAGGCAGTTTTAGTGCATATCAGCATCTTCCTTGGTGGAGGTGAAGGCTACACAGTCAAAGTCAAGGAGGTGCTGGCTTAGGCAAGCAGGCACAGTCTGACTAAGACCCTGACCATTGCATGCTCTACCAATCAGTGACAGTAAAAGTAACAGTCAAAGAGATCAAATCTGTAGATCCTTCATTTTACTCTATGCACAACCACAAAACAGAGTCTTGAGTAGCCAATGCAAATTAACTGGTGATTCAATAAATCAGGGTTTTGTAAATGATATACATACATATCTATTAAAAGTCTCTGATGCATAAGGGAACTAATATTGTGAAGTTTATCCTTTTAGTGTTATTTGCTTCTCTTAACAGAGGTTTTCCTTTAAGTCCTGAATTAAAGAGTGATGTTAGTACTGTTGACAAGTGGACACTGATGCCTCAGCCGTCTGCTAGTTCTCATGACAATTCAGTGCATGTCTTATTTGAACTGCTTAAAGATATTATCCTCAAGTGTTGCTCATCCTTCTTAGATGGCGTTTTGGGTCCGCCAGTCCTGGATTTGTCAATTACAGATGTTTCTCTGTGCTTGGGGATTATGTTTCAGATGCCACACCTTGAAAGTGGAGTGATGTGAGCTGTCTCGTTCAATTTGTTTCCTTCTTTGTGTAGCAATCTTCCTGTCTTAGTAAGAAGATGCATACAGCCGTGTATTGTAACTCCTGAATGTGTCTGTCGTCCGCACAACACTGTAAATAGTATGTATTTATAGCTAACATCCATTCCTCTAAATGTATTTTTCTTTCTCGAGCGAGCTCTTTCAGTTTGTGTTTTGTTTGTGAATCACAGGTAAGATTCACAGTGGAACTCCACATTGACTGGTACCTCACATAGTTCCTGAGAGGCTGACGATTATACTGAAAAAAAAATGCCTTTTGTGCAAAAATAAGTAAATAACATTTAAATCTCTGTGCTGTTGAAGACAGTGTGTGAATTCACTCCTGGATTGTCCAAGAAAATGTTAGCATATTTTCCATTTTTATATGTAAAGAGTAAACATCACTCCATAATGGTTGAGGATGCTTAATTTTGACAGCATGATCAGCAAGCTTTTGAGTTTTGGTGTGCATCTTTTTTCAAGAACACAGTTATCCAATTTATATGCTGCTCACAGCATGGAGGGTTCCACTGGGTCTAACTGTTGGTAGTCAGTTGGATTTGCCTGAACTGCACGCAAACTTTAGAGGAAATTTTCAAGTTTCTGTGACCAAATGACAGCATATTTTAACCTCGCTGGAAATAAATAAGACAGTCAAAAATGAGGTACTCCCTCACTGGGGATCAATTAAATAAGGATTTATGGGTCTTGGTCCATGGTTTACATGTGAATGCCTCAGATTCACCACACTTTGACATCAGTCCCAATTTTATTTTTTTTCATTTTGAGCATAAATGGATGGCCATTTGAATTCTTACAGCATATGAGAAACCACTCTTAATATGTCTCGATTAAATTAAACAGAGTGTTTGAGTCATGATTTAGAATTGTAATTAGGGTCATGTGTGCACCCACAAAGGAACCTGAACAAGTTTCACCATGATTTGGGTAAACCTTTGCATAGCTTTTTTCTAATGAATTTGTACATTGTTGCATTGCTAGTAACATTGCTACTGTAGATCACATCAGCAGTATGGTATAGTGATATAACTATAAAACTTGTTAGGAGAGGGTCACAGGTTTACTTCTCATATGGGGCATTGCTGTGGTACCCTTGAGCAAGGTAATCACAGTGAATGTTTTGCAGTAAATATCAAGCTGTGTGAAGTGATAACTTGTAATATGATCTGTCTAAGTCTAAGCAAATGACTAAGTTTCACATCTAATTGCAGTGTGTGAAATCTACTGTGCTGTCCTGATTTTCAGCTGCGCTGGCATCAGCCAACATCTCTGAGGAGAAGTCAAATTGCCCACTGGGATATTTTCCTTGTGGAAATCTGAGTACATGTCTGCCTCAGCTGCTGCATTGCAATGGAGAAGATGACTGCGGGAACCAGGCCGATGAAGAAAACTGCGGTGAGTGTCTTTCTGTCTCTGAGTGAATTCCCAAGACTCCTGTGCAACTGTTATGCTCCCTTCTCTTTTGATAACCCTGGTGCTAATTGTGGAAATGATTGATTTGGAACTGGTTTACAGCAGCGTGCTGGTTAAGCATAGGGTTATACGCATTCAAGTGATTTTCCTCATGGATTGGACTGCATTTAATTGGACATTTGGGTTTCAAGTAAACATTCAGTTGAAAAATACTGACAGAAAAATTGCCCTGGTAAATAAGCAAGGTTTGACCTACGGAGAGTAACTTGAGTGCCACTCAGTGCTTCTCTTACCCCAGTCATGGAAAACCTGGAACCTAACCATTTCTTTCTTGTTGTTTCAACCACTTCAAGTTTCATCAAAATCCCTCCATTTATTTTTCAGTAGCCAGACAGACTAACAAACACACAAGGTCATATAAGCTCATCCACCTAGCAGTGTCAGAGGTGCTTATTGTTATGGATTATTATGGACTGTCATTGTGTTTTGTGAACGTTTCTAACCAACAGACAAAACCCTATTGTAACATGTGTGAGCGTGGCCAGGTCGATATTGTCTGACTGCTGTTGATTAGGAGCAACAGTATTTGATACCATGATGGGATAGCCGAAGTTTATTGAGTGGACTCATGTCAGTCATCATGAAGGTCACAAATAAAAGCACAGTAGTCAGAATTGTCATTTGTGTGTGTAATGATTATTATAGATTATTCAACCATGGGCATCATGAATAAAGAAAACAATACAGCACTCTGACGGCTCAGTCACCATTGTTGCCGTCCACATGAATTCTCCAACCTTGATGTGCCAAGTCAATAGCTTGCATGAAAAGAGGTTTCTGAAACACAGACAGGCCATTGCCAACGGTGGAGTCTGCAGACGCAGCGACTGTGGCTGCAAACGCGGCAGTCTGCGGAGCAGATCGCTGCTGAGTCTAACTGGGCGTGTGCGCGGCGTCAATGAGAGAGAGAGTGGCCTTGGATCTTGCGGGCTCTCGAGCGCGGCCTTGGAACATCAGAGGGTCAGAGCACTCGTTTGAAAGGAGCCTTTCAAGAAACGGAGGAACAAAGGCCGTGGGGGAGATGAGAAGCGCATGAGGGTTCAGGTGGAGATGGAAGACACTGATCGGGAAACAGCTGGCCTGCCCCCCGGCCCCGGTTTACACCCCGGGCTATTGGAGAGTGAGGGGAGCTGATGCGCTCTGCCGCTTCCTAGGGTCTGCCGGGGAAAGATAAGGCAGGCAGCTTCTGGTCAGTGTGCGAGTCCTTCAATGCCAGTGATCAAAATTAGCGGGACAAAAGCCATTCGGATTTTCACACTGCTGAAAAATGTTCCCAATTTCCAGCAAGATGAGATTTGTTTCTTTTTACATGGCCCATTTGATTTCACAGCACTTTCTGATTTTTTATATTTAGCCATAAGTGCAATAAGATAAAGAGCTGTGACCTGAATTGATTGTGAATATTACTGTCAGAAACGTTCAGGCTAATATTGTATATTTTTGATGCATGCCATGAATCATCTTAGAATGTCAAAACACTTCTGTACATGAATTTGGAAAGTGGACTAACAGCAACATTCAGTGTGCTAAAAATCACTGCTGTTTATTTGGGGGCCATTAAAATTTTATTTTCAGAAAAACCAAGTATAAAGTTTCTGGAAACATTCATGTCACGCTTATTATTTCACACACTTGAGATGTCATGCTGAATAAAAGTCATAATGTCTTTTGGTACTCGAATGTGGTATTCAAATCTCATGAGTTTCAATCCTGCTCTACTGTGCAATATGTCCTGCGGCTGCAGAGTTTGGTGGTCTGTAAAATCGCTGTATGATAAAAGCCTTGGGAATATCTAGGCCCTGGGATTTCACCCAAATTAAATCTGAAATTTTTGTTCATGTGCCCTCTTTTCCCATGCATTTTGCAAACTTCAAAGACTTTTTTCCCCACGATGAACTACATTGGTTCTTGCTGAGTTAGTGTTTTCTTTCTGAGAAGAAAACACATTCCAAAGACAGGATATTGAGCTTTTTCATATTTATGGATTTTCACATTCAATCAAGAGGTTTTAGAAGCTTTACTTCCCATCAGCAACCTTATTGTAATCTTTGTGTTTATCAATCATACTCGCGTTATATGTATCTCCTGCTGTATTTTTGAACGTGTAGCATTGCCTAGCTGCCAGAAACAGCTCTTATCAGGGGATGTATTTGTTAAACTGCTGTGAATGCTGCACAAGACCCACCTTGGGCAGACTGTTGCCACCTTTTCTTAACGGTTCCTCAGTTGATCCAGGCAGTTAACAGAACAGTAAACAGTAGTGACCAAGGCTAAAATGCAGAAGGGCAAACCCAGATTGTGCTACAGTATGTTCTATAGCGTCTTCCCTTGAGTTCCCTGGTCTTCTTCATTCAGACTAAGGCTTTTGTTACTTAGATGGAGTCACTGACTGGATGAGAAGCTCGACAACATGTATTTCCAAATGTTTTTGCTACAGTCTCAGTGCTTGATTGAAAGATACCTCAAAGCCCCTCAGGCATTTGGATCTCCAGCTAAGTTTGGACACTGCTGTTACACAGTGATCCGAGGGTGATAAGCTTGTCAAACAGCGTTCCATAGTTGTTTTTAACATTCTAATTTTCATACATCTGTTCTGTCTGCTTTTCCCTTTAGAAGTGAATTGGCTCAAGTAATTCCTACTTTCTGTCTCTGCATAGCCGTCACAGATGACAGGCGTATCACAGACGTCATTAGAAGTTTGAAAATCGCTTCATTTGGATTGTAGTAGAAGTCTGACCAGAGTACAGAGTAAAAGAGCTAATGTACTCTGATGAACAGCAATCCCTTTTTGCAGACATATTGCTAATGGGTCTCTGCCAAGAGCCTCAGACACCTTCCGCTGACCTGTCATTCTTAAAACAGGTTTGTAAAGTTGGATATGTCAATCTAGTGTGTGGCGGTAACTGTTCCCACAACTTCGCCACAGTTATAGCAGTTCCTCTTACACAGTAAACCTGTGGTGTTCCGAGAACCACAGACAGCAGAGACAAAGAGATTACCTTTATTTGATTAGTGTCCCGAAAATTTTTTTGACCGTTTCGTAAAATTAACAAGGGTGCCAATCTGAATGAAGATCACCCATTAGTAGCCACTCTCTTTCTGCGTGATTATATCTGATCTTCCATCTTCCAGCTCTGCCATTGTGTGCTTCACATGAAGTCATTTCAGTTCAACAAAAAATCAAGTTACCAACTGATCTGACATTTTTTAGAATCAAAATTGTTTAACATAACCCATTCTCTTTGTTAGAATTAAAATGATTTGATTGGAAGGGAACAAAGGTAATTCTGTTACACTGAATGCAATTAAAAAGCTGCGTGTGAGTGATCCATTAAAATTGTTCAGTTTTCCTAGAAGAAAAAAGAGAGATTGGGGTTATAATCGGTTTAAAATTGCTTTCACAATTTGTGGCTCAGTGGACACCACTGCTGAAAAGCCACTTATTGTTTGTAAGTGGCCACTTCACGGACCTCATGCAGCACATATTTGCTGCCATAAAATATATGCTATTAAATTCCAATCTGTACATTCTGTGCTGTACTAGCCTCCTCATTTTGTCACTGCAGTTTGATCTTTAGTGGGGGGATGGAGGAGTTAGATAAGTGTCCCTCTTATAGGAAGAGGGTATATTTGTTAACCACATCCATAATATTCAGGCAAGAACATGAGAAGATGATTAGCATGGCTGATTTCTGTGCATATCCCATTCATATTCAGAATATTCATATTCAGTTAATGTTCTGCAAAAAAAGTCTTCACAGCATTTATCTTTTTTTTTAATGATATGCTATAGGGTACACAGGCTGACATGTATCATGTCCTTGCTTAGATGGTTGTTTAGCTTTGTGGCTGTTCTAATTCGTCCAGAATAATAACATGCTGTAAACCGTTAAATATTAAATAGTAGCATAAAATATTAACAGTCAGCACTTGTGAGATTATAAAATCAACATACAAATGTATGTGAATGAATCATACGAAACTTCGAAACCTAACTAGACATTGCCCCTTACCAATGTTAATAGCCTTACTCATTCCATTGTCTGCAGTTATGTCAATGTGCTGTAAACTCTAATATTGACAGCCAGCACTTGTATGACTATAAAAATCTATGGTTGAGTGTATTAGAATGAATCATGAATTTTCAAAACCTAGCTGGAACTTTCATCTTTACCATTACATTACATTTTAGGCATTTAGCAGACACTCTTACCCAGAGCAACTTACATAGGTTGCCATTTTTTTTATATGTCATCCATGTATACAGCTGGATATATACTGAGGCAATTCTGGGTTAAGTACCTTGCCCAGGGGTACAGTGGTAGTGCCCCAGGGGGAATCAAACCAGCAACCTTTCGGTTACGAGTCCTGCGCCTTACCACTATGCTACACTGCCACCCCCATTACCCACATTACCCATATTACCCACACCCATAACACACCCACACCCACAAACACACCAAACCCAATGCCGACATTAATATTACTGTAGCTTTTACGGAGAGGGCCTCAGCTCCCCACATGGTTTACCTCTGAAAATGTTGCAGTTCAGTCCTCGTGCCATGCTGTATCACACTCTACTCAGGCAAAGGAAACTGTGCTGCATCAGACTTCAAGGAAATTACACAGACTATTTGAACAAGGATATCATGCCCGCCTCCCACAAATGGGGGAGCGATTCAATTGTACGCATCGTATGAGCCAGATCACTGTCTGTGTTTGCTCTTTCCAGAAGTCATCAGGGGGTGGCACATAATCTCTCTTCGTTCGCCCAGAAGACAGGGCAAAAAAAAAGAATGAAGGTTGCATTAAATTCACAATCCCCAAGTAAAGAACAGTAGTATCACATCAGGTGCGTTTCTCATTGAAATGTCTGCAAATTGAATCGGTCCTATTATCTGTCCACTGAGGCCACAGCAGAGTGGCACAGCAGCTGCCTTATCACTCAGTGTCTGAAAATGCTTTGTTTGCACGCTAGTGTCTACCTTGACATATTCATGGTTCATTCAGCAACGGTGTAACAAATAATTATTCATTGCTGGTGATTAATTACGAGTCACTAATTATTGATGCCCTGTGTGTCACAGCTCTGTCTCCGGGACCATAAATATTGTTAGACGTCTCCTCGCTGCCCTTTAAAAGTTTCATGACTGCAGTGAAATGTGACTTTAAAGTCACCATAAATATTCAAAAATTAATGAACATGGAGTTCTTTGAAAACAGCTCTAAGTAACACTTACAATATTGCAGTGGCCCAGTTATGCAATCTCTGTATGCCACACTGAAAGTCTCATCCGAACCAATCCAAATTGTTTAGGGACGGTTATTATTATCGATATTGATATTTTTCACAGGGGGGGAATGTGCTTGAAATTTTCTACTTTAAAAGCTGACCAGAGAGTTTTATACAAAGTTACACAAAAAAAAAAAAAAAAAAACAGAAAAAACAGTAAAAATTGGTAGCTTTGAACATTCTCAAAAAATATGGTTATTTATAGAAAGTAATGCACCTGCCACCATTACTTATTACTTATATTCAGAGATTAATTTTTCATAACATGTTTCAGTCATAGATAAATTATTTGCATTTATATATTGTATTGATTTGTATTCACTTGTTGTAGTGGTGTATTAATTCTACACAGACTCTGATTAAGCAATCATTTAATCATTTAATTATATTATTTGCAAGCGATATAAATAATAAGTACCTTTAATACAGTGCTTTATGCAATAACGTATTTAAATGCAACCTTGCCATTAAAAAAAAATGGGTTCTTAAATCAGTAATTACCATTTGTATTTATTCATTGAATGAATAGAATTAGCTAAAATGGAATACTTTACTATAAAGGTTATCAGAATAGCAGAACAACAATAAATCAAAGAACAAAAAAGAAAGCTATTGCCAGGTCCACTGTAATTAGTACAAGACAACCCACAACTCACCGCAAAGCAATTAACGAGGGATTTATTAAAACCCTCCTAGAGCTGTCTCAACACAATGGAGTGATCTGGAGGCACACCAAAATATCCTGAGAATCAGACTGAAAGCTTAATTGTCTCACAGCACTGATGAAAACACTCATTTTTAGAGTTCTGATAGCAGGACAAGAACATCTGTATATAGGACATCCTGTTTGCTGAAATCAAATCAAGGAACAAGAATGAAGAATCATGTTTTTCAACAGAGAAAGAATGCGTTTCAAGGGTATGAATGTGACCTTTTGTAGCGTGAGATATGATGTGGAGATTATTTTGGGAGCCAGAAGTGGGAGTGAGGACTTTTTTGCTGTGTTTTTCTTTGTGACTCCCTTTATGAAGAATGAATGTGTGTGTGTGTGTGTGTGTGTGTGTGTGTGTGTGTGTGTGTAGATTTTATGCTCTTTGTCATTATGTCTGTGTGTGTGTGTGTGTGTGTGTGTGTGTGTGTGTGCCTCTTCATTTTGTCCTCTTGTCTAAACTGTTATCCCCTTTTTTCCCTTTAACCTCTGTCAGTGAAGGCTCTAATCAGTATTATTGCCTTCCACACAGCTAGACTGAATACATAAACGCAGGCAAATTACTGCTATTGAAGATGATAGACGAGCAGTCAAATATTGTGCTTAGTAAGATAAATCACATTTTTTGATGAAAGATAAAGACTCATTGTTAGCTTGTGATTCTCTGGGTTTTTTATGTCTACACTATTGTTGGTTTTTTTTTCTATTTGTATGTGTATATAATGTAATCTGCAATATCAAGGCACTGCAGTGCGAATGGAATCTTTGGACAATGTGATGAAAATAACCCAAATTCAGAGAGTGGTAATTTAGGATTTGAGTCTGTTATTTATCACAGGGTTAGCTGAAGCCAATGAAAGCAGTGAAATTGATTGTGCTGATGACAGTGTTTGTCATTAAAGACTCCTGGGTTTGAGGGAAAGTTGCATAATGACCTTCATTAAGGCACCCTGTGTGAAAACGGGAGATTTGGAATGAATTTTGAGATGAAACGCTTTTGTGTCAGAGAGAATATGAATGATATTGCATACTTGGGGAATACAATATATGCTCAACTTTGCAGAGCCTTGAAACTACTCCGCCCACACAACCAGTGGGTGCTAAAATGCCAAGGTGTTCATAAGTGATGCAGACACCTTGGTGGAGCACTAGTCAATAAGTGCAAAACTGAGCAGAGGGGACCAGCCACTTTCCAATCATGTCTAAGGTGTGGCAGTTAGTGGTCTTTATGATGTCACAGTGCAAAATTTTAAATTCAAAGGGCTAGACCAGGACCCCAGATGTCTGAATGAATCTGTCTGTTCTCTTCAACACCTCCCGAGGGGCCAAATACAATCTGACTGAAATTCATTTTGAACTTTGAGCAATGAAATTAAGCAGTTGTTATAGTTTTACAAGAGTACCAGAACTGTGTTTATGTATCTTTTCTTTCTATCATCACAAAGTATGGTAAATGCATATGTAAAAATAATTTACTGAAAATAATTGCTTAATTATTGTTTGAGTTATAAAATGTGTTCTGTTTTTTTTTTTCAGGAGATAACAATGGATGGCCCCATCTTTTTGACAAATATTTTGGCATCCTCAACAATGACTTTGGAACCAAGTCAAACAAATGCTGTAAGTGTAGATGTATATATTTATATATACAAGTGTATGGTTGAAATTCAACTGACATAGTTTGCTTGTACAGAAACACTGTAAGTGTAAGGAGGGGAAATGGTAAATTAATCATTAAGCATTAAGGAAGTTAAATGTTTGAATCCTGCCTTTAATAGTGAATGACTGTCAAGCAGATACTGTGTGGAGAATGTATTACATATATTTATATTTACTATCTGTACAAAAGGTCAGTATCTTGGACTGCATTTTATAACGCACATTTTGTCTTGTTACCAGCATGAACAGCCTTTAAAAAGAAAGATAAACTTATTCTTTCTTTCTGCAGTAAAAATCTGCTATAATATTCTCATAATCTTTTAACAGCATCTATTTTGTAAATACATCAGCCCTTTTAAATGTTCACATCCATTACATCTATTGTGTGTATGTCTTTATGTGGTTAGCCACTCACTCTAAGGTTGTTCTATATAATAACAAGAAACAATTAGATATACACGGCAAAATAGCAATTGCAGAGATGAACTACAGCCAGTTTTTGAGAGAACGGCCCTGGGTGCACTTTAATTTGGTACTTTGGAAAGGAGAATATGTGGAGTTATTCTGAGCGGCAGATTAAATCGCACGGCAGGGAATAAATCAGTAACGAGATGAGAATAGCAGTGCTGAAAAATCACAGCAGAAAAAAGGCATGGTTATTATCCTCTAACCAAAAGTTTCTCTCGCTGTTGTGTCTCATTAATCAGGAACTGTATTAAGATATTAGATCTGAGTTCTTACATGTGTGATAAGTTCATGTAAGGACACTTCGCTAACCCAAGCGATCAATGCTTTTTCAGACTGAAGACTTAAATAGATCACCAAATGAGGAAATATTACAGAATCATTATTCAGGGTACATTTATGTATGTATATCTATTAATGAATAGCTATATATTACATTACATTACATTGTATTCATTTAGCAAATGCTCTTATCCAGTGCGACTTCCAGCACAATATACAGATGTGTATCTATTCAAGTTGAATGACCACGCTAACAACAGTCCCAGACCAGTGAAAGTGAGCAACACTATTCAAGCACTACCATAAGTTAACTTGTGCAACCTGACTAAACAAAGGAAGCCACGTATACTACTGTACATCACTCACTAGATCAAAGAATCCAAAAGGCATTGCAATACTACACTTAAAATAAACTATAAGTACTACAAGTAGCAGGTGTTAGTGGGCAGGGATTGAGGTGGAACGAGATGCGGTCTGAAGAGGTGTGTCTGAAGATGGCCAGTTATCCTGCTGTCCTGACCCCCATGGGGAGTTCATTCCACCACTGAGGGACCAGTACAGACAGAGATCATGTTTGAGAGGCGCGACCCCCCCATGGTTGCAGAGCATGGTGGAACATAGGGTTTGAAGACCGAATACATACATATATAATACATATCAGCTATATATGAATTCTCTAAGTAAACAAGTAAACATACATTTTTACTGCTTCCATGTGGCAACCTCTCCTGAAACGTAGACCTAGTTTTAATTTAGTTCAAGTTTAATCGTGCGTAACTGAACTCATAAGGTTAATGATAGGGTTAAAATGTGGACTTCCCTTAGCTGAGGGCTGTCTTATGAGTCCATTCACACTCGCAAATTAAGCAGTGAATGGTCCGCTGCGATAGAAGACAGGAGTGGGTGTGATAGTGAAAGTAATTGCCATATGGCTTACTCAAGTCTCCAGTGTTTCAGCTGGAACAGGTCGTCTCATGCGGCTTCTCATTATGTGAAGTGACGCTTGCACAAAGGAGTGCTTCCTTACCTAGTCATGTCAGCATTTGTTGTATTTCCTAATCATGGAGAAACTTGGCAAGAGGGAGCTGCAGAGAAGTTGTAGGCAACAGTAAATTCACGTTTACATTCTGTTGTTCCACAGAAGCTCTCATCCAGCGCATCCAGGCTAGTAAGGTGCATCTAATGAAGTCACATGAACAACAGTTCACACAGACAATGACAGACCACATCTGAATATGTGCCAATCCATCTCGCAGCACTGTAATAACTACAGCCATTTTGAACACAGTAGTGCTGTGTTCAAGTGCTCTGAAACTGAGCAGATGCCATTGTTAACTGTGCTGACAACTGACGAACTGACTATTCAGTTTTCTTCCTTGAGTGTTGTTTTCCAGCTCACTGGATTTTTGTGCATGCATATTGTCTCTCTCAAGAGTGATGAAAGAATCAGCTAAGTCCCTCCAGGTAAAGTGTGAAAGCGAGATGCTAGTGGCATCTAAGATAGATTTGTATTCCTTAAGAGTCATCTCAAGCTGGAACAAATGAGAACACGGATGAAGGCTTTTCCCCTTCTCTCAGTCTCCCCGCCCAGTCTCGGAGCTGTCTCTAAGGCTTTCACCTGTGTCTCGACCAGTCTCCCAGCTGTCTCTGAGGCTGTCACCTTTGCCTTGCCCAGTCTCGGAGCTGTCTCTAAGGCTTTCACCTGTCTCGCCCAGTCTCACAGCTGTCTCCTGTTCCTCGCCCAGTCTCACAGCTGTCTCCTGTGCCTCGCCCAGTCTCACAGCTGTCTCCTGTGCCTTGCCCAGTCTCATAACTGTCTCTAAGGGTTTGACCTGTGTCTCGCCTAGTCTCCCAGCTGTCTCTAAGGCTGTCACCTTTGCCTTGCCCAGTCTCAGAGCTGTCTCTAGGGCTTTCACCTGTGTCTCGACTAGTCTCCCAGCTGTCTCTAAAGCTGTCACCTTTGCCTTGCCCAGTCTCAGAGCTGTCTCTTAGGCGTTCATCTTTTTCTGTCCAAGTGATGAGAACCTCCTCTAAAGATTTTATTCTTATCTGTGCTAGTGCTTGGGGCAGTTCCAGATAAGTGTCTCTGCAGAGACCTGGAACTAGACTGTGACAGTGCTCAGCTCCAAGACATCCCCTCCGTCTCAACAAATGTCACCATGATGTAAGTAGTCCCATCCGTGTCCACGAATGTCCCCTCAATGTCAAAGGTTAAACAAAGTTTTCCTTCAAATAACAAAGCTCAAACAACAAAACAAGACATTGTCTCATCGTGGAATTAGTTGGAGAGATTCTGCAATCCGTAGTTCACATTTGAATGTATGGTTAGAGCCCAAGGTGGTCAGAGTTAGTGCAGAATAAGTAGAAGTCAGTCGGTAATAGAATGGAATGGGAGGCAACTCTTGGACTAGAAATCCTGGAGGTCTTTCAGCATTCTCTGCTGGAATTATCAAATAATCTCTTGAAACCAAATTGTAAGTGATAGCGGTCCCTTTACAAGGCAATTTATTTCCTTGTTAACATGGAAAGCTAGCAACACGTCACAAATTAAATATATCCAACTACACTTTACACGCATAATAATATCTGCATATTCATTCAAACTACAGGATCTAGACAGCAGTCAGATCATTTTGGTGTGTGCTTAGTTACTGCATACATTCAAGTTGTTAAAGTGAGCATACAGTAGCTTTGCTCTGAGTTTCAAATGAGGATTGCTCTGAGATCCTACCATTAATAAAAGCTGTAGCTGGAACAGTTTCTGGCAAATTCAAAGCTGCTAAAATATTCTAACTTTTCTAGATAAAGGATAGCAAACTTCAGGGCCCAAAGTCCAAATGCATTATTTATTTGCAGAGTAAACATGCCAGGTGCAATTCTCAAATATAATTATTCATTAATTGTGATTGCATATTTATGTGCTCTTTTTTGTAATTATGTTATTTATCTAGTTTCCATTGTATTGTCACTTCTGTTTTGGTTTGAATTACTGTGCATGCGTCACTGAAATCTACTCTGCCTTTTTCTCTTTTAAACAACCCAAGGCTGTAATAATATAATATAAATGATAATGAATTGGATGGAAATAGCACCTGCATAACAGCAGTGTGGTCCTATCAACTTTTTCCAGGTCTCTGTTAATAAAGAAGAAACAAATGTCATTAACAGGTGGTTGCAAATCCAAGTCGCTGAGCACAAAGTAAATGAACAAATCACAGAGAGCACTCTGACCCGTGGGTGGTCATGGCATGGGCCGCTGGGAGAACGCACTTATGATTCGCTCCCCTAATTTCAGGTCTCTGCAAAGAAACAGACTGAGGAAGCTGAACGCCGACATATTCTATGATTACCAGAACCTTCAAAAACTGTAAGATGTCTTGAATTTCTCATAGTGGGTTCAAAAACTGGATGTTCTCGTTAAAGTGCAATGGAGCAGCCAGTTATGGGCAGTGGCCGTGCTATAAGCAAGCGACCCGAACAGAATGTTTCTGACCTGAGATTCAGACTATTAGATATTCAACTTTCAGTAAACAACAACTTTTCTGTGGAAAGTCTCCACCAGTGCAGCTAAGTGTACTGTAAACACACAAAAGGAAATACAGATAGCGATATAAGACTGAAATGTGGAATGCACATAAATCTATTTGTGTTTTTGCGTTTATTTAACAGATAGTGTGAAATTTGTAACATAAGCAATTTTTGATATATGGTTTTATGATTAAAGATTTGGCAGCTGCCACTCGACACACATTTGCTGTTAATAGCCAAAAATGTTGTGTTCTTTCTGCACAATTATTAACAAAATTGAAAATGTTTTTTATAGATATCTTCAACACAACAGGATTCGAGTTGTGAACCCAAATGCTTTCCGAGGACTGTATAACTTAACAAGACTGTGAGTTTGCAAATTTGTATTTATTTGTTTTCTGTCTTCATTTAAATATGTATTCACTTAGTTAAATTATTTTATTAGTGACTATCATTCATTACAACATGAAAAACACAAGCTGATGTTTCACAAAGTCATTAATTGGTAATCAGAACTTCCCAAATGCTGTATTTTCAGGCTTTTGATATTGTTGTACTGTAGCCTTGATGGGTAAATTGTGCATACGTAGATTTTCGAAAGGATGTGTTTTTGTGGAATGAGTGGCATAATTTTTTTCTGGAAAACGATGCAGGATTCAGAAGGGGGCTGAGGTTTAATAAAGGTTCCAGTATGGCTGTGATGCAAACCTGTAATGTTTTCTGCAGTTAAGAGCAGGCAGTATAACACTATCTAACTCTGTAACATGCAGAAACTTACACAGAAGCAGTATAACATACCCAGGTGACAAATTTTCAGAATTGTAATGCAGACATTTCGGGAGGGGGGTAGAGGCACAGAAGCACACACTTCCTCATCCAAAGGGACAGAGCTGCAGAGACTGCAGGTGTTTTTGTCTGATAAACGCATCAAGGGCTATTTGTGTTTGGAATAATGTATTCTATCAATAACCTTGTACTGAGTCAGTGAAGCTGTGACATCGCTCGTCATTGAGAAAACTCAGAAGCTATCTCTCTTTCAGAATGAAAGGTCTTCGCTCAAAGTATTTTCTCCTTTTTCTTTAGGGACATTGGGGGAGATAAGACCTGATATGTTTTGGAAAGTGTCTTTTTTGGAATTGAAAATAGTTTATACTTTCTCTTGGAAGGAGGAGGGTTGGATCTTACAGCAGGTACATGCGGGTTTTTAAAGCCCTGTTTGACGTAATGATGATTTAGGTAGATTAAATCTGTTTTACAGTACAGCTCAATAACAAAATATTGCTGTGGTTAAGCTTGTTTTCATCCCTAAAACTGTACCCTGAATGAAATTATTTTTATTATTGTCATGATCATTATTGATTATGAAGTCAGAATTGGACCAAATGGGGACATTCTGGCTTGGGAGTTTTAATTTCCACTCGGGCCCTCAAAGTCTGCAAATGTTGTTAAATTTCTGTCCCAGTTGTTTCCTAACAGATTCCCTTGGGTGTGTAAATCTCTTGGATGAGTCACTCCACTCTGTTTAAACTAAGAAAGAGCTTGCTTCAAAGTAGGAATCTGAGCTTCCCCAACATGCAGTTCCATCTTCGAAGCACTTTCAGTTTCAGATTTTTTTTTTTTCCCTATTAGTCCCAAAGTGTACTTTAAATAATTTGTTGAGCCTTTGAATAAGAAGATGGGTAAATTGAAGGTCATGAAGAAGTGAATTCATTTTGAATAATATTAACTTGAATTGATTTGTTGGTATAGATTCATTATATCAGCATCCAGTAGTGCAGTAATGAGGGGAATGTTTTTCCCAAAAAATTAATTTCATGTTATCCAAAATGCTAACAAGTATTATTTGTCTGTCCTTCACAAATTTGACTAGACGTCTGTCAATTAAACTTGAGATTACAAATTCAAGTCTGACATTCAGGCTGATGTTGAATAGAGAGATTGATGTGATGATAGAGAGACAGCAGCACTGAGCTGTGTTGTATTAGCCTTTTGAGTGTCTGTGACGAGAAATAGCTCACCATTTTCACATTATTGTGAATGATGCTTTTACAAAACGTACAGGTCGGTATCTGACCAATGAGCTTTTTGATGAAACATAAATATCTGACTAGGACCTTGGTCTCAACAGTCCCCTTTTTAGTCCCATTTCATCCTTTTCTGAAATAACCCATCAAAACTTTATTACATAGGCTAAATACAATAATCCCTTTTATGAAGCAACCTCAGACTGTGTCAGAGATGGAGAGTTCAGGACATGAACATTTCTATAAAAACATTCACAAAATATGTGAATTGTGTATCAATAAATACACATAAACTGTCACGCAAGATTTTATGATTTCACAATAAAATAATCTAATATTAACAATAATACCAAATTTGCTGTATCAGTTTGTGTCCTGTGTTCCTCTTAGTATTAGAATGAGCTTTCTATTTATGTTCCTACTTAGTTTGACTTCAGGGAAGGTTACCAAGGAAACAGTAATTGTTCAGAATTTACAGCATGAGCTAAGCTTTGCTTACTGAACTTTAACAGACATTATTTGACCTATCTGACCAGTATTTAACATGAGTCTGTGTATGTTTTTTATTTGATATTGATAAATTTTACATGTATTGTGATGTGTCAAAATGTGCTGTTGAAATGTATTGATTATTTTACTCTATATCCTGAATATCAATATCTTAAAAAGAAATACTCAACCTGACATTGCATCTTATTCATGTCTTTGAAAATCGAAGTTGAAAAGTATTTTATCCTTCTTGCAAGACATTGGCGTTACATTCCATAGGTTTACTGGTCGGTGATACTTGACAGCTTTTACCTATGAGGTGGAGCAACCCTTTGTTGCTATTGCACAGTAAAAGAAAAGGAGAGAAGCAACAACTTTTTAATGTGGGTCTACGTGGAGTATTTTTCCTAAACACTCATTGACATATGTATTGTCACACTGTCATTAAGCTAACTACAAACCTTCTACACAGATTCCATGGTATATTAATCGCTTCTGTTTTCAGCTTGTGATGAATGTATCATGCTACTGGGTCGAGTTGCATTGAAATAATGGGTCACACTTTAAACAAAGTGTTGCTTATAAAGGCTTTATGAAGCATACGTAAAGCCTTCATAAACATGACATAATACCTTCATAAACCATACACAATCAAATGTCATACTTCATAAAGGGAGACATAACACTTTCTTATGCTTTCAAATGCCAATTTTCTTTTTTTCTCCTAAATTCATTTCTGATTTTTTTTAGAGAGAGCATGTTCAGATTCCCCTCACGATACGAGACAGTAGTTTTGTGCTTTGCAGAAATGTGGCTTTAGGTTTTTATGTCTCCCTTTATGAAGTATGATATTTGCTTGTGTATGGTTTATGAAGGCATTATGTCATGTTTATGAAGGCTTTACGTATGCTTCATAAAGCCTTTATAAGCAACACCATTTAAAGTGTGACCAAATAATGAAACACACACATAATATAGCTTCGTAATAACATCATAATATTACCTTTTTGTTCATTTACATTGACATTAAGTTTCTTTATGTTTGATGTCTGATCAAAAGCTAAGCAATTAGAGACTAGAGTAAATATTCAATAACTGATTAGTGTCTGTTCCTTTTTTCCAATCAGATATTTAAGCTACAATAAGATCACCATTCTAAAGCCAGGAGTGTTCCGGGACCTTCATCAGCTGGAGTGGCTGTATGTTTTACTTTACGGTTAATTGCTTTTCCAAATCAAAATGTTGCATCTCATTGCACAAATCATGTTTGTTTATAATGTGTCTTTCAACAAAATCAATTTTCTCAACCAGCACAAGACCAAACCCATGTGAGCATTTGTCACCTAACTCTTTTTTGATGTTGATTGTAGAATTCTGGAAAACAACAAAATCAGCCAAATTTCGTCCATGACCTTTTCAGGGTTACGCTCCCTTGTGCTTCTGTAAGTTTCCATCTCTTGATTTTTTGGTAATTTCTCCTTAATTTCAGACATGAGAATTCTTTGACCTCATACAGTAAAAGGCATAAATGTTGGTTATGCAGGCACAGTGTACTGTACGTTTTGTGACAGTGTTTGTCTTGTGCTTCAGGGTTTTGCTCAATAATTCCCTTAGTCAGCTAGAAGACATCTGCCTGGAGATGTCAAGATTGAACTGGCTGTAAGTTAAATGTCCTACTCAAACAGTATCTTACGCTGTCTCCGGTTGGATAGGATAAGGAGACGCAGCTCTTTAGGGTCTGTAGAAGTACATGAATACACAGTCCTGTTGGCCCTGTTTTCAAGAAGCTCTTTATCTGTCTTCAGTGACTTGGAGGGAAACCGGATTGAGGCGGTTGGAAATGTGACGTTCGGCTCCTGCAACATGCTGACTGTACTGTGAGTTTACAGAGTTCAACCACCATTTTAATTTAGAATACTCATATATTGATGAAAACTTCATCGGAGACACTAGGCAGTCTGCATCCCTTCCTAATTCAGCTGAAGGTTTCTATTCATTTTAAGTTGCTGAACTAAAGAATTTCATTTATGGAAGCTTTGGCTCAACAATGCAGACTTTTCAATGCACACCTGGCAGTGCACCATTCAAGTATACAAAGGATCTGATAGGGTCCTTGCATTTATACAGTATGTTTTATAAGGACTGTGTCTCATTGCTCCTCTTGTTTCTTAAGTGTTCATATCCATATTGAAGGTCATCTTAAAGTAAGACTGATGAGAGAGGAGTTTTTGCTATATCGCCATTGTTAAGATATTCTTAAGGTATTGTCTGAGGAAATAGGATTTCTTTATGTGTAAAAACAGTTTACCCCACAGTTTTTTTTAATCTCCTGCTTCAATTTCCTCTAGAGTCCTGCAGCGGAACAGAATCAGTCACTTATATAAACATGCTTTCTCACCGTTACAAAAACTTGGGGAACTGTGAGTTATACATTCACATTATACTGTGATGTTTTACTGTTTCAAATTAACTTTATTAGCTGTTAACTAGCTCTTAATTAACTCTTTAAAAGGCATGTGTTTACAGAAACAGTGGAAAAATTACCGCTTTAGTAGCAGAGGAGGTTATTGGTTACAGAACATTGCATTTAGATTACATTCATTTAGCAGACACTCTTATCCAGAGCGACTTCCAGAACAATATAACATAATTTGAATTGAATGAGCAACAGTGTCAGACCAGGCTAACAACACTCCCAGATCAGTGAGTGTGAGCATAACACTATTCAAGCCCTACCACAAGTTAACATGTGCAACCTGACTAGACAAGGGAAGCCAAGTAATGATGTAAAACAATGTAAAAGGCTACAAGCTATAGTTTTGAAACACAAGATAACACGAGTATTAGTTTAAAATGCTGTTGTTAACACTTATCGACTATCGACAGTGAAACTAACCCAATCTAGTAGAACACCAGATGCTCGTTCCACAACTGATGAAATACACTCTTCTTGGTTGAACATAGAGTTACTCATGATAAATCCTAAAATATACCAGAATTAAATGTAATAGATACACAAAAAACAATAAAAATATTTTCAACATTACTGAATACCTTCCCCTATTATAACAGAATCCATTCTAGATCTGTTCGCTTTGCTATTGCTGATGTTTTTGGAGCTTAGAGCTGGAATTCTCTCTGGCTACTCTTCCTGCAGTATCTAAGCTCAGTAGCACTCTGTGCCCTGACATTGATAATGTAGTTTCAACACTAGAAAAATGAATTAAAATTTGAAGTCACGAAAGACAGATTTAAAAAGTAGCCCACGTGAATCCTTTGCCTTTACAGTGAAATCACAGGAGGAATCCATGGATATGGATGAGACCTTTATCTCTCTGATTGACAGCAAGTTAAAATGTCTGGAGACATTGTAAATGCTGGAATTCCTTGATGTTTGGTACAAAGAGGTTCAGGAGCACTAAAAAGCTCACACTTAAAATTTGTCTGTCTTGCTGTGTAGATATACAGACAAAAGTTTGTCAAGGACATAATTATGAAAGCATGTTCCTTGACCGACAGTCACTGAATGGTATACATACACTGAAGAAGAATTTTTTATAAATCCCTGGACAGGAAAACAGTGTTACAATGTTAATAGTAACCACCTTAAAGAGATTGTTGTAGTCACATCATTTCTTATACAATAAATGATGCATCTTTTAAAATCATATCATGGAATATTTGACAGATCATTTCCTCCAAAAGAACCAAAAAAAATCTTCAATCATAGTAAGAAATAACTATGACCCTAACCCCCTTGGCTTTTTTCTTGCTCTTTTCCCTGATCTGAAGATAATTACTGGAAATTTTCAAAGCTGATTCACAGATCACTTCTTTGCAAATGGTTTGCGGTCCTCTAAAACAGTTAATCATTACATTGATTTTGGACCAGGGATGTACCTCCATACGGTATCAGTATTCACATCGGTATCTGAACCTCAACAAAATGAATTCCCTAAGTGATCAAAACCTTTGTGCTCTGCCTGTTATGGACTTGATGTAGCTCTGCAGATTCAGAGCTGGGATGGACTATGGAAGATGCTTCTAATAGGAAACTGACAATTAAACTGATGGCAATTTTACCAAGATCCTACCATTCACAGGGTGACAATAGCTGACCATGTCTCAATCCATTTCACATTAACAGTCAATATATGTCCACATCCTGTATCCAAGGAAAACCTTTTTATCTACAGACTGACTTAACCGTCCATTTTAACATGAAATGAACATCCTTTCATTGACCTCTTCTAATACTAGGAAACTACCAGAGCTGCCATAAGAGCAAATATCACATTATACTCATCAGACACACAAACAAAAACAGCACAAGAGAACCAATTAGAAGTTAAGATCCCTGGCATTGTGTTGACCCTGTCATCTACTGTACAAAGCCATGATAAATTGTTAAAGGTCTTCACCAAACACCCCATTCTAAAACTAAACTAATAACAAAATTTTAATTAGACAAATTAGTGAGTGGTCTTATCAAATCAACCCCAAATGCATGCAAAATCAATTTTAGCAATAATGAAACTTGCTGAGAAAACTTTGCAAGCAAGACCCTTTATCTGTGAACAGTTCATATTTGGAGAAAAGTTTGGTGGACTGAGCTATGATGATAATAAGTAACAAGTATGCTAGTTCTGAAAGAGGCCTTTCAGAACTTTGTCCCAATTAAATTCACCGAAAGCACATGCCTTATAAACAGTCAGAAAATGCCCATTAATGAATAAGGGAATGCAACTAGAATATTACCATTAGTCTGTTCTTCTGACTTCTGCTCAGAATCAGCTTGCTAGTTCTCAGCTGACTAGCTTTCTCACTGTAAGATGTGTGTCTGTTTGTGTAAATGTGCTAGAGGTGATTCAGATTGTGAGTGAGACAGAAAAAATTGGGCATTATATTTTCTGATTATTCTAGCAGTATTTTTATCAGCTATGAATAGTGACACTGTGACTGATTTAAAGCATTGCAGATTGTCTCATGAGATTTAACAAATTGGTTGTTGTAAATTGTTAATACCTATTTTCACAGAGATTTGTCCAACAACAAAATTCAAAGAATCCCAGAGGATTTATTTGTAGATCTTGGGGAGCTACTACAGCTGTAAGTATAAAGTGTTATAGATTTATTTCAGGACTCATACCTCTGCTTTTTATGTCATTATGTTTATCATATAGGTTAAATATGAGTGATGTGACAGGTGATATTATTCTGTTATTAAAGGGTTAATATAATGCCATGAAAATCAATTGTTGACAGTCTGAAATGTTGATGTATATGGATTAGTAATAATTAAAGAAAGAAACTCTAAATATTTTATACAATAGCAAAGAAGCTACAGAAAATACGATGTTTCATGTACATTTTTCTTCAAACTAATTTTAATGATTCTCTCTCTCAGGAATATTTCCTATAACCCCATTGTTGAATTCCAGATGGACCACTTTGATAACCTACATAAATTAAAGTCTTTGTAAGTTATTTTACAGTTCTACTTGATTGATGAAGTTATTTTTGCTCTCTCAGTGTTAATTGTTCACACTTACGGGAGCATTCAGTATAATTTAGCTATGGTAGCTTGTAATTACGTTTGGGCACAACATTTATAGATTTATTGTACCTCTTCTTTCTCACACAGTATTTTGGTAATTTCAGAAACTGACAAATCTACATAAATGCAAAACAAATGCAACAATTAGATTGAATTCCAGCCTCCAACCCCCTGCCAAAAAATCTGATTAATAACATACTATTTTTATGGAAAATTAATTTTTACAATATTGGGTATAAGTTTCTCCTGTTGCTTCTGCTAGCACAAGTTGATTTGAATGTTCTCTACTGAATGAAAAAACAAGATCAACCCAGGTCGTGCATCAAAGATCAAACTCGGGCGTCAAACTCTGAGGGCTGTTTTCAGAGACACATTATGTTAAAAGTCCCTCGCAAATTAAATGAGAAACTTGAGAGGGCTGTTGCCTTTGTGAGAATGACCCCTGGGGAAACTGTGATTTGTTACTTACAGAAGCATAGAGGGGATTGAGATTGGGAACATCCAGAGAAGAATGTTTGAGCCTTTGAAAAACCTGACACACATGTGAGTGTTTCCTTTGTGTTACTGTCAGTAAGAACAGTACTGATACCTTTTTATAATTAATGTTCTTATCAGGCATGCCCCTGTCCAGTCATGTATGTACCTAACCTCTGTCCCATAATTATTTTTAAGATGATCTGTTTCAATCTTGAGATGATTAATGACTGGACACTAATTTAACAGATTATGTTTTATTAGCCTTTTAGCTAAAGTATTATTAGCTTTTGAATTAATGAATTCAACTCAGGTTTGTGGACATTCAAAATCCCTTTACATTACATTCCACTACATTGTTGGCATTTCATACTGTTATCCAGACTGACTTACATAGGTTACAATTTTATCTGTCTGTACAGCTGGATATTTACTCAGGCAATTCTGGGATAAGTACCTTGCCCAGGGGTACAACAGCAGTGCCCCGACGGGGAATCAAACCAGCGAACTTACAATTACAAGCCCTGTTCCTTACCACTACGCTACACTGCTGTCCGTTTATGCCACTTATTCCCTTTACGAGGGATACATGGAATGCTCAAAAATGCATGCATAATGTAAACATCCCACGCTTCAGACAAAATAAAAAAGGTGAAGGCTTCAAATGTGTAATTGGAAGAACACAAAGTGTGGTATTAATCTGTAGGGAAATGTGATGTATGCAATAGTATGTGATGTTGTCAACATTTAGCTTTTAAATGCCTAATACATTGGTAAATGGGGAGCTGCTGTGAATATAGCTGATAAGATAAATGATTGCATGGTAATAATCAGGGTCCCTGGTCCTCCTATTCGCAGATACTTTAAGAAGTTCCAGTACTGTGGATACGCCCCTCACGTGCGCAGCTGCAAGCCCAACACGGACGGCATCTCCTCCCTGGAGGACCTGCTGGCCAACATCGTGCTGAGGGTCTTCGTCTGGGTGGTGTCGGCCACCACCTGCTTCGGGAACATCTTCGTCATCGCCATGAGGTCTTACATCAGATCCGAGAACAAGCTGCATGCCATGTGCATCATTTCCCTTTGTTGTGAGTGATACTTCGTTGTGAGTTTGTTTTGTAGGCTACATGTCAGCTTATTCTGAGTGGCCTTTATATCTGGGATTGTGTACGTGTCTACGGCATGTGGAAACTGATTCCTTCCCTATGGAGACCTGGTAGGGCTTTGATCAATGTGAAGTACTCACTTCTCGGTATTTATGTACTGTATATACGCTGGATTAGTCTCTTGTGGCCCGTGCTTATTTACCACTCATTAAATATAAATGGCTTTTAGATTAGCATTTGCTGCTTTCTCAACATCAAAGTAACTGCTGTGAACAAGATATACATTCTTCAGTGATTATTCAAATATGTTAGATGGAGAGGAAATGCTGTGCCATTGTGGGTAAATGTGTGTAAATCCTTTTCATGTAGCTGTGACATTACTGAAATGCATCATTTTGTTGAGTTTTTGAGAAAGCTCAACCTGTGTTCTGTGTGGTAACTTCAGTGAAGTTTTTCCAACTTCAGCAACATAGCTGCTGTTGCACAGTGACATGTAGTGTTTGAATACAGCTAGAGGTGTGTAGAGTAATTTATAATGAATTTTTAGGTTACTTACTTTAAGATAAGATGAGAGTTTATTGTCTTTATTGTCATTGTCCAGGACAATGAAATTACAGTTGCTACCCGGTGTCAGTGCCAGAACAACATTCAGCTAATCAGAATTTAAATTATACATCTGAAATTGAATGAACATCTAAACCTAAAATCAACAAGAATATATACAAAATGAATAGAATATAAAATGTATAAAATATGAGGAGTGTATAAAAATTGTCTGTGGTTGCATTGACAGGAACGATCAGGAGGACTATGCAGAAATGTCAGTGTAACACTCTTGAAATTACATTTACCTTTACATTACATTTATTCACTTAGCAGACGCTTTTATCCAAAGAGACTTAACTGTAATATAATTGTCATACACTCCACAACTATTACCCCAAAATGTCTGTTTATACTCAATAATGTATATGTCATTCCTATATACTGTACTGCTATTGCACGTAATTGCTCTGTAGGGTGTATGTCTGTAATGGTAATGGAAGCCACACCATCCAACGCGGTTGGCTAAGCACCAGACTGTGATTCCTCACCATCCTCATCAAGGCATCCCCTCCTTGCTCCACAGGCGCTGACGGTTTAATGGGTGTCTACCTGTTCGTGATCGGGGCGTTTGACCTGAAGTTCCGGGGCGAGTATAACCACCACGCCCAGGCCTGGATGGACAGCGCCGAGTGCCAGGTGGTGGGGGCGCTGGCCATGCTGTCCACCGAGGTGTCCGTCATGCTGCTCACGTACCTGACCCTGGAGAAGTACGTCTGCATCGTCTACCCGTTCCAGTACATCGCCCCGCGGAGGGGCCGCACCGTCAGCGTCCTCGTCAGCATATGGGTCCTGGGGTTCACCATCGCCTTCTTCCCCCTCATCGGCAAGGGCCTCTTCCGGAACTTCTACGGCACCAACGGCGTGTGCTTCCCGCTGCACTCTGAGCAGCCAGAGACCATGGGGGCGCAGGTCTACTCCATCGTTATTTTCCTCGGTGAGCAGCAATTATAAATAAAACAATAATATGCTTTGTCTGTAACACCTTTCTTAAACTCAGTGAGCTTTACAGCAGGAGGACACAAGTGCAGTGATTAAGTGGGAGCAAAACAACCCAAGTGGAAAAACAGAGAACAAGATGCAGCAAATCAAGAGATTAAGAACATTAAAACAAGTAACACAAGAACTAAAATCAGATGATAAAACAATGAAAGTTTAACATTAGCATAACGATATAAATGGAACAATTAGGAATAGGTAAGATGGGGGCGATGATGGAATAAAAGGCTATGTAAATAGTTACATAGTGCAGGGTATGGCGATTTTATGGAACTGGAGTTATAACCAGAGGGGTACAGGTTTGAATCCAATTATATGCCCTTCTGCAAGGTCCTCAACACCAATTCATTAACTGAGGAAACATCCAACTGTACAGATGGATAATATGCAAAAATGTAAGCTATGTGAGTTCGCCTGGATACAACCTTCACTTAAGCTTATAAATATTGCCTCATTTAAGTAAGTGTTTAAAAATATGAGCTCTCTTTACTAAAGTATGTGAATATTATTCTTTTGATCACTGTTCTTTTAGAGTTTTTTGGGTGATTCATCATCAAATGGATAGAAACATATTTGACATCAAATATGAATTCCCCCCTTTTTTTTTTTACATTTGTCTACAGTCTAAGTCTGTGACCTGGTTTGACACTTTTCAGCAGCTTGTGCTGTTGTACAAATACTATAACTAGGTCAATTTGTTTAGCACAACCTATTTTGCATCCATGCTTTATATCATTGTACTGTGAGGCATTTCTAGGTAGCCTCCATAATGCCAGTAATTAGCTAGGTAATCTCATTAGAACGTGTGAGTAATTAGCGTGAAATTGAAAGAAAACTGTTCAGAATAACTGCTTTAAGGTCTGCTGAACAAAGGATGGCATTATTGGCTTGAAAATGGAAGAATTTTCAAAACTCATAGAACATTATCCATCATATACACAGACATGAACTTTATGTTTAACAATATGCCATAGACGTTCATATCACACATGTAGAATAAAATACAGATATTAAGAAAATCTAGAAAATCAGAGGCAAAAAGTGACAAAAAAAAAAGAAATGGCAAATCCCCCTCACAAAAAAATTATATGTGTATATAAACAAAAATAACATCAGGATGTCTTTCTGGCACTAGTGCTCCAGTGATTCCAGGCACGTCACCAAGACTGAGTTGCCAGCAGATAGCAGATGGAGAGATGGATACGTGGTGGAACGATGTTTCATGGTGGTTGTAGGCTATCAGCACATCAGCCAGCAAATGGAAAAAATCAAACCAAAAGGCACAACTTGGAAAAAAACTTCAGAAGCAGAACCTGCAACAAACATGAAAAGTTTAAGTCTGTAAAAAATATATTTTAAGATTTGATCTGGGCATCTCTCTGCAAATGAAGAATGAAGAAAGTAGGTCTATAATGAGGAAAAGTTTATAATCCTGATTGTGGAGAATTTAACAAACTTATAATTAATGGGGAGGATGTCAGCTGAGGAGGGAATTTGTGCCAAGACTGACTAAATCCAATAACTGATACAGTCCGATGCCATCAGAGGAAAGCCTACCCAAAGTAACAGAGGAGTCTATGAACACATTGGTTTTCTTATCAGAGCTTTAAATAACCTGACTCCTATTCTAGCAGACCTGGTTTATCTACCTGTCTTCTGAGTCATAGGATATATAGGATATAAAATGTCTAAACACTTATATTAATTTCAACAATTTAATGTGACCTCTTACATACGGGTATTATGGGTAATGCAAATTACTCAGATATAGCTAACAAAGATGTTTTATAAGTTTCGTCATCAAATGCAATTCACTCTACATACTTGTATAATGCGCCAAATGTCATGCTGCTTACTAATGTCCTGGTGCATTTTTTCTGAGGCTAACCAGCTGCTCACACTCTCTAACACTATATAGAGCCAATGCTATTGTTTGCCTGAATTTGTCAGCGTCACACTTATTCAGATGGGATATTCAATGTTGTTTGGCCCATGGAGTCTCACCTTAGCTACACTATGTGCAAATGCAGAACATACACAAGAAAGCTGTTATTTCCCTGCTCCTGTGAGATAAAGAGTGCTGCCACAGTCATCAGTTAGTTGGTTATCCTGGGAAACCTTTGTGGTACAAGTCCAGTTGTAATTCTGAAACACAACTGAAAAAAACTGCTATCTTAACAAGCACAGGTGTAACATCTATATATTTTTTTAATATAAAAGTATAATATGTATACATTCAGGATATAAATTCTGTAGATTGGTATATGTTCATGTTTGCTTTCAGCAAGCTACACAGCTTAGAAAGTTATTTTAGGAAAGGAAACATTATTTTAGGTATAGATTTAATTTAGCTATGTGTATGAGGGGTTTATTGTTTATTCAAATAGTTTATAAAGTAAATTATGAATAATGGTGAAGTTATTCCTGTTGTTAATATTGATATTGTTACAGGTCATGTTCATACACATTCATATATGTCTTGTCCTTATATGTACTCATTTCACTTTGTGGACTCAGTGAGTTAAAAAGTGCACTCTCTTGGCGTCTCATCATCTAATGCATGGAGGCCAAAGCACAGAAAGATCACTTACATAATACTGTCACCCCTAATTCTAACAGCGTACACAGATAACACATCTCAGTGTGCCTACAAGATGTTTATGTATGTTTGTACATTTGTGTATTTTTATGTATATTCAATGCATATTTGACAGCCACAACCTTAGCATATCCATTTCACATTCCCCCACAGGCCTGAACTTGGTAGCCTTTCTCATAATCGTCATATCCTATGGGAGCATGTTCTACAACATACAGAGAACTGGAACCCGTGCCAAGGAGTACAGTAATCACATCAAGAAGGAGGTGACCATTGCCAAGCGGTTCTTCTCCATCGTCATCACTGACTCGCTCTGCTGGATACCCATCTTTGTCCTGAAGATTTTATCTTTAATGCAGGTGGAAATACCAGGTTAGTTTCTTGAAACAATTGTAAATGTACAGGTTTATAACAAATAATTCATTTTGTCTTTCAACATGAATATCTGAAAATGCCTGTTTTTAATTTAATTTTTTTAATAGTTTCCCTGTTTTCTATGTTAATAACCCTTTTTAAGCTTTTTTTCCCCTTTATGCAATCTCACTTTGGAATTGCCAGTTGTACGCTAGGCTTGCCTCACTGTAACACCCTCTGAACTTTGATACACAGACACATAGCCAAAATACATTTTTTATGCCCTACCAGTCACACACTGCACTACAGTGCATCAGGTGTTCAATGGAGTATAGGCACGACTCCACTGATGAAACTCTGGTTGCCTGAGAGTAGTCAGACAGGGATACCCTAGCTGACCGATCCTCCGCTCTCCCTAGCAGAACAAAAACCAGTTTGTACCACAGCCACACCAATTGTTGATGGCAAATGATGTGGTTGGTTTCAAACCTGGGTGCAGGTTGTGTTCAAAGCAAATGTCTTGCTGCCTGAGCCACTTTGGGGCTATTATGCTAAATGACCCTTTTTAAAACACACATACTATAAGTATACGTATCTGCTTTTGTAGAATTTGTTTGGCCTCTTAGCAGCTAAGGTGGTATGAAATAAAAAATAAATCCAGGGAGTATGTTTGGCTGGATGTATTAAGCATTTATTAAGTGGGTGTGTGGGACATTTAACTACACAATTTCTCGGATGCTTATTCTCAAATCCTAATTTATGAGAACATAAAAATTCATGTTCTTCTAGATTTAACTGATACATTAATAATGGCTGAAAATAAGAATAAGACTTATACAGCTTAAAAGTTTTTACAAATATTATAATCGTCCTTGGAACTCCCCAATGTCTCCAAGGCATCCAGATCCCAAACAAATGAGATCATATTCCTCACATACTCAGGATTACCATTATCGTTTCTCCTCTGCAGGTACTATCAGCTCCTGGGTGGTGATATTCATTCTGCCAATCAACAGCGCGCTCAACCCCATCCTCTACACCCTGACAACACGCCCTTTTAAGGAGACCATTCTCCAAGTGTGGGACAACTACAGGCAGAGGAGGTCTCTCTCCAGCATTCAGCAGTCTGCGTACACACCGTCCTTTACCTGGCTGGAGATGTGGCCCCAACAGGACCCCCCGCAGGCTGAAATGTCATGCACTTTGGGGAAGTCGCACCTGCTCCCCATGGAAAGCACAAACGGAACATGAGTCCGTCCACCTGAATAACCCTTTCCACCTTCAGAACAAATGCGGACATACAATGTTTGTTTGTAAGTTTATGGTATGACGTTGAGTTAAAGCAGAACAAAACCCTGCTTCAACAAAGTTTGAAATGGTGGGATCAGATGTAAAAAAAAGCCATCCATACTGTTTCAATATCATATGACTCTGATATATTTTTAATATACAGGATCAGAAATGAGCAGCCGTATCAAAAATTATGCATTGATCTTGATAATAGTGTTGGTGACATCAGGATAACTAGAGGGACCAGATGGTTCATCCCATAGGTGGTGTTACACAGGCCTAGTGTTTGGACCTCCACTATGATCGATACATGTGTTTTTCTGAGGGACCTGGCAGGCGTTTAGCATTCTCATTTTGTAATGACTATGAAAAAGTTGTGCCGGTGGGTGAGTATTTGAACTTTTTTCTACTGATCAAAGATCAAAGAACATACTGTTTTCTTGCAGTTCCCAGTTACGGGGTTACACCTAGCAAGGAGCTAGATTTCAGTGCTGTTTCCAAAAATACAACACAAGCAAAACAAGCCAACAGACTTATATTACTGTGCTGCATAGAGACAATTATGTTGGGCTAGGAGCCTTTATATTCTAAAATTTCATGGCTGATTTGTAAAAACAATGTATGCACATGTCATGTGCTTGCCATAACTGCATTATTATAGACTTCATATCTGCCGGGATCTGTGAGTTTATTGATAGAGTTTATGAGACCAGAGACTCTTAACCAGTTTGTGCAGAGACTAATAATAAAAATTGTCATAATAAGTTCACAAAACCTTCAAATATACCTTCAGCCATGGTGAGATAGGGTTTTCTGTACATAGAGATCCATGTCATTCTATAGTTAGAATCCTACCAGCAGCAATCAGAACTAGTCCGGCATCTTTTAAAGAGATGAAGTTTTTTTGCTTAGGTGATGTTTATTATGGGGGAAAAGGTCATTCTAAGGACATGTTTCACATGAGATTACTAATAAATGTTGCATTAAGCTGAACATGCAGTGGAAGTACTGTGTCATGTTGATAGCAGTGTCAGCTGGTAAAAAAACAAAATGCACATACAGTACACCTTTGATTACAGTGTTTTAGGCCGTGTCAGAGATTACATTTTATGACTGTAATAAACACATTTTTCGATTTATTTTGCTATGAAAACATTGTTAAGTAAAAAAAAAAAAATCTATGAGAACATGCCTTACATCACTTTATGTCAAATGTCATAAATCACTACAGTGGCTTTTAAATGTTTTATATAGTGTTAATGTCATGCTCATGAGAGTGTTATGTAAGTATTACAAAGGTCCTTTAAGGGTAGAGTTTGTATGAAGTGTGACTGTGATAATGAAATTTCCTATGGAAACGACATTGACACATCATTTCATTCTGTGGATGTTATACTTGTGTGGTGAAAACACGTTTAAATGTTGAGCCTTTTTCTATTAAAGTGCGCTATAAAAAGAGGAGGCGTAGCTGTGTTGTCAGTGAACACTCCCAAGACTGAAAAATAAGCAGGTACAATACCTCGAGTAAAAGAAAATGTTCCCCATGATAAATGTAACCACTAGCTTGTGACATACTGACACAGGCACATCTCAGTTTGATACATAGTGATTCAAAAGCTTTTATTAACTGAGCAAGCATGATTTTGCCTCTTTCGATTGCATTCTCCTGTCTGCAAAGCAAATACATGTCGGATGCTAGCCATTCTAAACAGCCTTCCAAAGAGGAGCTTCTGGACAGCAAACAAGCGTAATCAGATTAGCAGACCTGTACCAAACAATAGAAAAGATGGACATGCATCGTCTTGTTCCCACTTCACATGTGACTTTCTGTTATATTTCATCATGAAGGTCAACATTCCGACAAAAAGACATGTAATGGCCCACATGTTGATGTGTATGGCAAGCCGTTTTAACATGTAATAGCTAGCCTGGATATGTATTGCAAATACCCGCAATTCAATTCTTCCTAGTCAAAATGAACATTTCAGACAGGCACGATGACATTCTTCCTATCCACAATTGCAATTTCAGATAGGCACAACGTCATTCTTCCTAGGACAAATGACGCCACTTTTGCCATTCATTTGTATTGGGCTTTCAATTTCAGATGTCCACAACGTCATTCTTCTTATCCAGAATGAACATTCTGGATGTCTGCAATAGAATTCTTACTAGGAAAAATGGCCATTTCAGATATCTACAATCCAATTGTTACTAGTACGGGGGATCCGTACGGATCACGGATCAGCTACGGTCCGTTACACCAGTTATGACTAGTAACATTATTAGTAATCAATAATGTATCGTCAGTGGTGTCAGTAAACTTTCGAATGTAACGTTAATCGTGTCACGAAGAATCACAACAACATTGCGACAAAGAACGTAGATTCTATGCTGTAGTTTTATGCAACACCACGGCCCCTGTTGTAGCTTTCATTATAAACTCAAATTCCCATAGTTCATTGTGTCGAATATGTAACGCAGGTTTTTTTTTTTCTTCAACACTCGTTTCACAAGAGGCGTTTTATAACCGAGGCAGGGGGGACGAGATAAATGATTGACGCAAACCTCACAGAACACATAAACTGATCAACTACACTGACGAGAACTACGCGTGCAACAGTATTAGGTAGCTTGCTAGCAAGATAACTGGGTCCCAGTATGTTTCCAGCCAGCCGGTATACGCTGCAAGGTACAGTACACACCTTTAGCTGAAAACTTTGTTTCCATTTCAACTAGACTTTAAAGCTAGCACACTAGCAAGCTCTCTATGATTCCAATAACAACATGTTGGAATGTGTATGCTACTTAAAGTAAACTTCGTGTATGATTTCGCCGTTGCAAACGACGCGTAGAATGATGATTTAAATTGAGAATAGCATAGACTTGTGGTGACTAGCTAGATATAAATATAGGCGAAAGTTCACAGCAGATGTAGGTCACCCTCTAGCCCTCGAGTCCTTCTCCTTTCTCCCGGTCACTAGCAACAAGTCGTGTTAAGTGAGTGAGATAAATCTCAGCTACCGATACAATTTTCTTCTTGACAGTGTTGTAACAGTACGTATGGGTTAAAAAGGAGATATAAGAGGAGCAAACTAACATCGCTAGACTATTTATCTGGCTAAAAATTGTATTTTGCTGTATATTGATTTTCACAGATATGAATACATAGCTAGCAAGCCAAGATGTATAACTTTACGCAACTGAAACTAGGCGAAGGCTGCTGTTGCCTATAATTTTACTTTTTAAATATCACTCCTCCTAGAGGAGTGTCTTGTTGACATGAAAAGAAGCGACTTTACAGGGTCATAACACTTAATTGTTGAGCACATTTTATTCTGTTGCACGGTAGTGGATCAATCTGGAGATGTTTTAAGTCATTTCTGTTTAATTTGTTACTTGAATCGTGTCTTTGTGCAGCACGAAAATGTGTCCGGGCTCTGAAGGCCCTCCGCAGAGAACATCTTTCGCCGCACACTTCGCGATGGTCCTCAACATCCGCCCCAGTGCCTCGTATTACGTCCCACTATACCATACACCCAAGGGACAAGGATCCGAGATGGGAAGGTACAGTGCCGTCATAACGGCGGTGTACTATTAAATGCAAATGCTGTGTATTGGCTCACATTTACTTGTCAGCCTGGAGTAGAAATGGCATTTCGAGACTGGTAATTGAAAATTTCTTTCTTTGTCTTAGAATTAAAAGTATTTAAGTAGTAATACATAATTTTCAGTTTAAACTCACATTTTGGCCAAAAATTCCTGGAAGAAATTCTAAGGGACAAAATACACAGTGTGCTAACATTACATAGTGCCTGAGAGCTGAGGTGTGTTCTCAACATTCCGACACCATTACTCGGGTGTGGTGAAAGAAGACTTTTCAATTTGGATTTTACAGGAGTGGAGATGGAGAGATATGCGGATGAGGCGGACGTGGTGATCGTGGGAGGCGGTCCCGCGGGCCTGTCAGCCGCCATCCGACTGAAGCAGCTGGCCAACGAGCACAACAAAGAGCTCCGCGTGTGTTTGGTGGAGAAGGCCTCCCAGATCGGAGCCCACACCCTCTCTGGAGCCTGCCTGGAGCCCAGCGCCCTCGACGAGCTCATCCCAGACTGGAAGGAGAGAGGGGTGAGTGTTTTCACCCCCCCCCATCACTAAACGTGTGTTTACTGATGAAATGGTAACAAAACCGATTATAACAGATATATATAGTACTGCTGGTTGTGTTCTTTGTGGAATGCACATGGGGAACTGGAGTTAAGAATGTTGGGTTTTGTTGATCCTAGGCGCCTCTGAACACACCAGTCACAGAAGATAAATTTGGAATTTTAACGAAAAAGTACAGAATTCCGGTCCCAATTTTGCCAGGTAAGTGTTTTAGTATGTTGGCGTTTTGGCTCCACATCTAAAGTCAGTCATCCATCAAAAAACAGATTTTCACAATGAGTGCCCATGGTCAGAATGGGCACCAGACAGTGCCAAATTAGAACCATCTACTTGTGTTCCAAATAACAACAGCTTAGACTATAAAAGGAGTGTAAATGATTGTAGGGGTTAGATGAGTGTAGGGCAGGGGTGGGCAATTCCGGTCCTGGAGGGCCAGTGTCCTGCTGGTTTTTGTTTTCATCTCTTAGTTACCTGTTGATTTTCACCTTGAAAACAGGTGTGCTTGCTCTTCAGCCAATCAGAGATTGTATTTAGTTGGTCAACAAGAAAAACAGCAGGGCCATGGCCCTCCAGGACTGGAGTTGCCCACCCCTGGTGTAGGGGCTACAGCATTCTAGCCTGGACCTGTTGGTCCTGAGCTGCGGACTGGATGGACACACTGCCATTGTATCCTTGAGCTCGGCGCATGACCTTTTTCTCCAGTAAAAATGAAACGGGCGAGTCTGATAGCATAAAATGAAAAATGCGAAAACACAGAAAATTACCCCAGATAAGGGTGTCTGTTAAGCGAATAAATAATGCAGCATCCAATTTTTTTATGATTGCAGGGCTCCCGATGAACAACCACGGTAACTACATCGTTCGGCTGGGCCATTTCGTGCGGTGGCTCGGAGAACAGGCAGAGGAGCTGGGGGTGGAGCTGTATCCTGGTTACGCCGCCGCGGAGGTGAGGGTGGGGCATTGCATCGCAGGACATCGTACTTTAGTCCTGGACACAAGGGCTCTCCACAGCCGTGCAGGAATTGTAATGGGCGATGTTAGGAAGCACCCTCAGGGCTGGCAGCCCTATCTGTGCACCAGTGCTCATGGCCGTGTTTTCGTTTTCTCTTTGTTATCTTGTGCTATTACCTCATCCACATTACAGGTATTATTCCACGAAGATGGAAGCGTGAAGGGGATTGCTACAAATGATGTGGGAATTGCTAAAGATGGCTCACCTAAAGTAAGCTTTCTGAAATTGACCATTTTCCTAGTTCAAATGAAAGTACTTGGGAACTAACAATGGTCTGTTACCTTAAGCACATATCTTGAGTGTTTTGTTGTAAAACATGACGTGGGAAAGAGCGCTGTAAAAATGAGCATAATATTTTCAGTGTAATGTTCTCTTTTAGGAAAGATATTAACATATAATATTGACTTTGTGTAAAAGATGTAAAATGCCCTAATCAATTTCTCATTAAGAAAATTGCTTTGGTGCTTGATATCTGTTAAATAGGTGACAATATTTCTTATGTTACATCGACTTCTCTTCACTTCTTCTCAGTTTTTCTTTTTTCAGCTTCTCTTACTTTTAATTGCAGGATATATTTGAGAGAGGGATGGAGCTTCATGCTAAAGTAACAATATTTGGAGAGGGCTGCCATGGGCACTTAGCGAAGCAACTGTACAAACACTTCAACCTGAGAGAGAACTGTCAGCCTCAGACATATGCCATTGGACTAAAAGAGGTGCCTGTCACATAGGGGCATGTTCCCCCACTTCCTATTGGTCCAGAAATGATGCCTGTTATGTATGCCTGAAGTCTAGCATTTAAGCAGTTTTCCACAGATACTTCCATCACTTAAGTACATGAATTTTTAATGCATTTTGCAAAGTCCATGCACACTAGTCTAATAACTTAAGGCAACACATAAAAAATAAAAGAAAAATCTTGAGTAAGAATCTCATATCGCATTCGCTCAAATTCCAAACACCTCAAACTGATTAGTGGCATACATGTGCTTGTGATGTCATGGCATTATCAGTACTTTTGAAGATAGTTAAAGGGCGTTTGTCATTGGACATGACTCATTACCTTATGTGAGTGATGCACAGTATTGTTCCTAACTGTCCTGTAGCTGTGGGTCATTGATGAGAAGAAGTGGAAACCTGGCTGCGTGGAGCACACAGTGGGCTGGCCCCTGGACAGAAACACATACGGGGGATCTTTCCTCTATCACCTGAATGAAGGGGAACCGTTGGTCGCCTTGGGCTTTGTGGTGAGTCTTGTAATGTCAGCATGCCATGTTTGAGACACTGTTGCATCTATGTATGCAGTAAGACCATAAGTGTGGTATTAGGTGCTACAATGATGAGAAGTACCGAGTTGTGTAGACATTAAAATGAAACTGTTGAATGGCTTTGGCAGGTGGGTTTGGACTACAAGAATCCCTACCTAAGTCCGTTCAGGGAGTTTCAGCGCTGGAAGCATCACCCCTCTGTGGCCCCGACTCTGGAGGGGGGCAACAGAATTGCGTACGGGGCGAGAGCGCTTAACGAGGGCGGATTCCAGGTAGGCCTGCTTCGCTCTGACCAGCCCAGGTTATTCTCCACGCATAAACTCCAGGTTTGCCTTACGGGTTGTAACTCTCGGTCTTTGCCCCCAGTCCCTGCCTAAGCTTACGTTCCCTGGCGGGCTGCTGATTGGGTGCAGTCCTGGCTTCATGAATGTGCCGAAGATCAAAGGCACGCACACGGCCATGAAGAGCGGGATGCTGGCGGCCGAGTCTGTCTTCCAGAAGGTCACAGATGAGGGCCTGCAGTCGGAGACGGCTGGTAAATCTCACGAACGAGTCAGGCGCAGCCCTGAAGCCGCTGCCGTGGGGGTTATATTTTGAAAGCCTTCAAAGCTGCCTTTCTGCCAGCTCTTCCAGTGGAAAATGATAATGCCGAAGTTATTACACCGAACACATTGCAATGAAGAACATTTCTCTTCTAAATGATATAGAAAGTACACAGAACTAAGTGTTCCATACTGTGACCTGTTACAACAAGTGCTCACTTCTCATAGCTGCAGGCTGTCTGCCAACAATGCCCAAGCAATCATTAAGAGCACTTGTGCTAAAATAGATTTCCTCTTGTTGAATTTCGGGTAGAGCAAGTACCAGTTAGCGTGTCTGACAGCTTTTTAATATGTGTGTTGATTTTGTTCATTTGTTTTGTTAGAGTGAATTCTCATTTATTTGTATGTTAACAACTTCCTGTGGTTTCGCCAAGGGACACACTGCTCCGCCATCTTGCAATAAAGCCATGTCCGCATGGAACAGGCTGCCCTGACGTTGATTAGATGAATTGATTACATCAATTAAAAATGTCAAAACTATTTCCAACATTGCTATTAACCCCCCACCAACACACACAATTACAATATGTGTATTTAATATTTCTTCCAAAAGGGGTCCATGTTCCTGAATATGAAGAGAACTTGAAAAATTCTTGGGTTTGGAAAGAGCTGTATGCTGTGAGGAACATCCGGCCTTCTTTCCACAATTATTTTGGACTTTATGGAGGAATGGTGTACACTGGGTTATTTTACTGGATGCTCAGAGGAAAAGAGCCATGGACCTTGAAGCATTCAGGTAAGAGTTGTATGAAGTTTTAGGTGTCCAGCAAAAAAGATGGGGATGAATGTTCTTAGCCTTATCTCACAACTGCTCAGTTGCCAGCACTGATTCATCTCATTGATTTAAGGTAAGGACTCCGCTCAGCTGAAGCCAGCTAAGGAGTGCACCCCGATCGAGTACCCCAAGCCGGACGGCAAGATCAGCTTCGACCTGCTGTCGTCAGTCGCCCTGAGTGGGACCAACCACGAGCACGACCAGCCCCCACACCTCACCCTCCTGGACGACAGCGTCCCCGTCGCGAGGAACCTGGCCGTCTACGATGGACCAGAGCAGCGCTTCTGTCCTGCAGGTACGGATGACATCCACTTTGTGGTACAGAGCAGCATCCTTTTGACCAGCTGCTCCTCAACTTGAATGGATACACTTGTGTTTCAACTTGAATGGATACACTTATGTTCTATTGTGCTGGAAGTCGCTCTGGATAAGAGCATCTGCTAAATGAATGTAATGTAATATAATGTAATGGAATCAGTAGACAAGAAGGTGGCCCATCGTGTGGAACACACAGCCACCGACTGTAGCTTTCGCACAGTCATGGCATGTTGGTCAGCACTTTGTTGAGCTGAGATTGGACCGTTGCGACCATTCTTTTCTCCCTGCCCTTCCCTCGCAGGAGTGTACGAGTACGTCCCTCTCGAATCAGGAGAGGGCATGAGGCTGCAGATCAATGCGCAGAACTGTGTCCACTGCAAGACCTGTGACATCAAGGACCCCAGCCAGAACATCAACTGGGTGGTACCAGAGGGGAGCGGGGGGCCGGCGTACAACGGCATGTGACCTCTGACGAGGTCTCCCGACGAGAGCACTACAGCATCGGTGATGGACAGGGCGGTGTTTGATGGAACGAAACTGTGTTGTGAAGTTCATTTCGTGCCTAGTTATTTAACCAAATTGTAGCAGTTTACAGAAAGGGCATTGGGCTGGAAAGTCAACTTATGCAGAAAAAAAAAAACCTTGTATGTGAAATTGTCTGTCAGTTGGACAACTTGTTGAACAAACCAAAAAGGGTATTTTTGTATTTGTACTGCGCACAGATAAAGCTGCAAAGGAGCTGGCCTTGGCCGGAAGGTTTCAGGCTGGTTTAGCCAGTTGTGACTTGAATTTGAGAAACCTTTGGAAATTTGTATCTAATGGGTCAATGTTTGTTTTGGGAGCTGTTGTAGTTACTGTTATCTGCACAGCAGCCTGTTACTTATGTACAGAACAGTGATGTATGCCTGACCATGAGACTATGCTAATGTGTCTTTGAAAATAAACTTTCAAAATAATACCCTCTCTTACAGTTTATTCTGCCTGCTGGAAAAAATTGCTGCTTCACACATTTCTGTGGGCTTAGATTTAATTCCAGTGCAAATACATATTTGAACATATACAACTGCACAATTTCATTCAAGGAATGCACTCAGCAGTCTACTGCAATGTCTTGGGCCATGGGGCAATCCAAGTAAAAATATTATTTTAGTTTAAACAGTTTTTGTTTTTATAACCTGTACAGCCATTTAAATCGGAGTTAAAAGTACAGCACATGCATTTCGTTACAAGGCTTCGCTGAACTGTAGTTGTTTACAGAGATCGTTTAGCGCCTCTGAACAGCGCTGCAGGCACCAAACCCCAATTCGCTTTGCTCTTAATTTTGAGTAAGGAATTTAATTGAGTGCTATTTTTGTTTAATTTATACACAGAATGATGATTCCAGTGACTGCTAAAACTAGGAAAAGTGTAAGAATCTTCAAATTCTGTGTATATTTTTTTAATTTCAATAAGCCATTTTGCTCAGATTAGAGTGAAATGAGGCCTTACTGTTTGACTGGTTTCCTTCCCTGGAGAAGGAAAAGCAAGTGTCACATTCAAAAGGTAAACTAACATGACATGGCATAAATTGCTAGTCTATTGCTAAGCTATTTTAATTTTCTTTCCCGTCTGATATTGTACTACACACTATTTATTTTTAACGAGCAGTCTTCTGCATTGGCAGTGTCTGAGATGGAAGTTTCACTGAGGTTTCACTGACTTCTGCCTGCCTTGCTACAGCTGTGTGTGCCACCCAATGAGAGTTCTGCCTTTTCAGCTTGCAAGCAGCTGTGTTTCTGTAAGTTTGAGTGTCTCCAACTTGTTCCTCACACCCCGGGTAGCTGCAGAAAGCACAGTCACGCTTTATTCAGCGCCAGGGATTCGTTCTCCCCATCATTAAACTGCAGCTATCTGGGACACAATCACTGCATAAATATTCCCTTGATGTGTGTGTGTGTGAATCGTATACTGAATTCATCAAACTTGTATCCAACTGCTGTTTCCCAAAAACATCCAGAAACTGAAGCAAAAAAATGTTTTTTTTATGTTAAATACCATGAATTAAAAACAGTTACAGTAAGTAGTTTTTAACCTTGCAGACTTTATACATTTCATTGTATGTCTTCTTGATTATTAACTTATATCAAAAACTGAATTCACTAATGTGACAATCCAGAATCCTGATCCTAAAATAATCTTCCCACCTTGTCAGTAGCCATGCTGGTCAAATTCCATCCTGGTTCCCTCACTGGACACATCTGATGATGTCAACAGTTGTTCTGTTTGACTGCCTACGCTCCAAAGAGCATATATTTCTTGACCTAAGCACCTGACAGTTACCCTTTGAAAAATCTTGAAATTGTGCTAGATATGTTGACATAATTGTGTGATGGTGAATGTCAGTGTTTTGGTTGAACTGTACTAATAATGTGGGATCATACTGCCTTCAAATGTTGCAAATAACTAAGGCATGAAATAACTTGCAAGAAATTAATTATCCTTGCATTTATCTGTTAGAATGTTATTTACACCCTGATAATACATTTGAAATGGTGGCAGCAATCTGTTCCCTCTTTTTTCTTTCAGAATTCTGAATGTCTAGCAAAAACATTGCTTGATTTTGGCTTCAGCATAAATTGATTCTCCCCATGTCACAGTTATATACAGGTCATTTGTTTCCTTGTTTCAGGAATGCAAAAACGAAACAATGTCTCCATGTATAACTTGTCCTTATCTTCGAAACACTGTATATTTGCTGTGGGTCACCTGTTACCTGACAGGCAATTCCAGCAGCCTTCAGGAGTGTTTGAACTCTTCGAATTGCATTTCCAGGACTTTTAGACCCCACACACGATTATGTTTTCAGTACCCCAAGTTATAAAGTTTGGCTTTCTCAAAAAACACCTGACAGTGATACTCAATCAATTCAAGAAAAAAAAATCAATGCAAATCAATGCATAAATGTAACTAATCACGTTTTGTCTTATCCTGATTTTGTAGAGACACTGAACAGTGAAAATAATTTCTTAAAACTGATCTGTTTCAAAATCAGTTTTAAAGGATAGCTATGTCAAGTGAAAATTCTTGCACTTTTAAAATAAGAATGACATGAAAATTGGCTATTTTTTGTACTTCATGCAGTGCTACGTATTCAAAATCCTTTAGCCAAGGGTACACTTCAGTTGTTCAGTTTTTCTTGAAATATTGTCATTGCTGATGTTGCACACATGGTGCAAAAATGATAACTGGCCAACATTAGAAACACTTCAAGGCTTGTCTAGAGTAATAAAATGTGGATGACACTCTGGTGATAGGATTACTTTTGGATAAGGTCATCACCACCACTGACCGAGGCCAAACCACTCCCTGCCTGGATTTCATTCACAACAGCGAAGCGTTTCCTGTAAAAGACCCAGCCATAAATTTGTGAAGTGTATTGGGAATCACTCAACACATGGAAGGCACCAACCCCTAAGGCTGGATCCTGACTCCCAGACATGTGTTGCTGATGGAAATCACACCTCACTCCATCTGTCTGTTCCACTAACGACATTACCACTTGAATTCCAGAGTAATGTAGCTGTAAGGCTGCTAATTGCAGCCGAAGCTGTTTTGTACACCAAGATCGGCAACCAAACTGCCTGCATCAGTTGAGCCACTACCCCAAGCAGCAGTTACAAAATAGTCTGTATCTGTCTGTATCTAATATGGCCGTCATAATAGTTTGATAACAATCATGTCACATCCCTCAAAAAGATGAAATAGAGAACCACTTTTACATGCAATTACTGTGACCCTTTACTAGCGAAAAGTACTCTGGCAGTCAGTATAATGCAGATATTTGGTTTCTCCTCCGATATGAATAATGAGCATTGAATCATACTCATTGAAAGATCTCTTGAGATTTTTTTTTCCATTTGTAAAGTTGAAGATGCCGAGTTGTGTCATAATTCATAACAAATGAAGAAAAGATTTCCTAATGCTCAACACTACCTCCTCTGCGTATCAATGGGTATGCACTTTGGGTTTGTGTAGAAAGAGATACATGTGAGATGTATTTGTCTGTAAAGCTAGTTTTGTTTCTCATTGCCAGTCTTTATTCAGTGTTGATTCACGTAAATGTAATGCACTCACACTCTAAACTCATCATAGGTGGGTAATATGCAGGCAATAATAACTATAATATTTTTTTTCTTTCCCATTAACACACCATGGTCAAAATGACCAGTTGAAAGGCTGTGCTTCCTTTTTATTATTCAAATTCATTACCATCATTTCAAGTCGTATTACATTCAGTTTTTCATATTCAAAGATGTCACATTCTGACGTCTTACTTCAGAGATGATCAGTCAAAAAGAAGTTCAGATAGCCAAAGAAACCTGGAGTCTGAAGGTTATCCATTGTTAAATGATGCCAATGAGTGGTGATTATTTGAATAGCATGGAAAAAATGCTATTCATGCTTTTCATACATAAATGAAACATCTTAGGTCCAGTCTTCTTAATGGCTTCCTCTGCAGATGATGTCATCGCCTATAGTGGTGTCTGATTATTCCAGGAAGATTGGTGCTGCTCAGCTGTGAGACACCTGCAGCTGATTTCTGATCCATCTGACTCTGAAAGGGAGCACAGCACAGTTTGAAAAACACCTGGAAATGAGCAATTGACTTGAATATGTAATTACTTACTTTGTATGCGTTTAGATAATTATGTCTCATGGGATTTCCTTTTTTCATTCATACATCTGTGCTGTGCCCATGTACCCTTATGGTGTCATTTATTTTGCAGAGTAATACATTTGGCAGATGCTTCTACATGAACTTCCACACAAAGTATAAGGAGTATATTTTGGAAATGCTTACAATGCATCCCTGTGTCATATTAATGACTAGAGAGTCTAATTAGAGAATATTGGAACGAGTTAACTATCAGATGTGTGCATGTGTGTGTGTGTGTGAGAGAGAGAGAGATTAATAAAATGTTTGCTTAATTCATTATTTACAGTGGGGCAATTAAGCAGTTGGTGCATGCCCCCTCTTAATTTCTGTGCCACAACCATTTCCTGCAATACCTTCTACTAACAGGAGGTGTCAGAATTTGACACATCTCAAATATGGTATTTGGAGTTCAGTGACAACTTTTTCTAGCTACTTGCTGAATTAATTTTATTCATTCATTCATATACTTAATCATTAGTATTCATTGAACATATCCTGCTAGCATGTGCACACAAATGGGTGACAAACAGAAAAATGAGACATATTCTTTTTAAAAAAATTTGATAACATTTGTCAACAGAAATTCTAGAATAAATTTTGCCAACTGTATGGCATTTCTTTACATTTACCATATAAGTGGAAAATCAGTAAATTTAGTTTTTTAATTGATATTGTATTAAGTTGTGATGTTGTTTTATAAATAAGTTAAACTTAAATTATTTCTCAAGGATTCTTTAAAAAGTATTTATCCATCATTTATAAAATATGAAAACATGAAATTAATAGTGTTGGGTTTATATAAAGGTTAATTTAAATAAGGTAGTCGATTTGTGGGTTAATATGGTCCATACCAATGACAAGCAATACTAGCCCTGGGACCAGAGTTTCCCCTCTTTCCTTGTTCTGTTTTTCGTCAGCAAGAGCCATTACTGTATCCATGGAGATTTCATATAAACTGCATCTAGTGTTCTGGCTGAAACTTCACAGCCTCTAAATATATACAGTTCAGTGCATAGTTAATGTCCTACCCTGTTGCGGAGGGCCTGTTTATAGCCCTCCTGGTAGTGATGACCATAGATGTTGTGATTCCATGCAAGTCTGCCTCGAGCTCCTGCAGGTAGCTGATCTAGAATATGGGGAGGTGGTTGCCTGTGAAAATGAAATATTTTAATGTTAAATCATGAATTTAGTAACATCATGCATAGTCCTACATACTATATATATGTATACATAGTGCATTACATCTCAAATGAATTAATAAATAATTTTAAAATGCATATTTATGCACCAGCCTACCATATATTGTGATGCGTGTGGGTCGGTTTCCCTTCTAAAGATGAACTAAATTCTCGCTAAGGAGACATTTTATTATGACACATTAGTACAGCAAAATACCACATGAGCTCCATGTTTCTGAAAGTTTCTGAAAGTTGTTTTCTATACTGAGAAACAGAAAAGAGGAAAAAGCAAGTATTTGAGACTTGAAATTTTTCATGTCAGCAATAACAACATGGTTTTACAAGAAATGTTGATTAGAGCAGATTGCCCTTTTCCTCCTCCACTAACATCCAAACCTTAAACTTATTTTGATCCCAACCTTGAACTGCATGTTGCTCTGCATGGTTCTGCTATTTAACGCCATGCTATACTGTAGCCCCCAGCCTATCCCCCCAACGTAGCAGTGTTTGGGCTTGGGGGGAGGAGCGCCCGGGGCCGCTCGGCACAGGTACTCCAGGTCACCAGTCTCATGCGGAGATATACGGCCCACGCCGATGTAACGAGGGAAGTCGACCGGTCTCACTCTGTAGTCTCCAATTCCGTCGGGACCTGAAAATATTCAGGACAGTTTACACGTTGTATTTTTCCGTGAAACTGCAAAAACACCGAGCAAGAGTCACCCAGCCCTCCAACTAACGCAGGCCTAATTACGATGGTGGCTCGTGGCATTAAAGTTTTATCAACGTCAGACCATTCATACGGTGTCTTTTTCAGGGCATCGTCGAGAGAGACGACTGACTGTTCTCTGTGGTCGAGCAGAGACGGAGAAAAAAGGCTTGAGGATGTCCTGAAGTGTACACTGTACATTCGTCCGTTATTTCGGTCAAGACCTTTTTCACACAAGGGAAGGATTTCTACTTCACTGGTGAAATTATATCTCACTGAAAGGACAGACACCGAATATCCTCCTCTAATGAGGGTGCGACAGGCACTCAAAACAACAGAAACTCAATTCACTTGCACTTAATAACAGCCCGACAGCAGATGACAAAACAAAGCAAAACCAAATTAACACTTTGAAGTCTATAGTTTTGTGTTTTTTCCCTGTTAATATTATCTGATTATTGTCCGTTGTCGTTTCTTTGAAAATTAGCGGTCGTGCTGTTGTGTAGGCTATCAAATAGCCTAATTAAATCGTTAAAGATAACTTTGTCCATACTTTGTCACAATATATGCAGTGACTTCGCTAGTTAGTCCTTCTCTGACAGTTAACTAGCTCCTCTATATTCTCTGTCTTTCTCTATCTCTACATACAACGTTGACGAATCCTACCTGTAAAAAGTATTCTTTGTCCATATGTCTGTGGAGCCGTCCTGCCCCCAAGTGATGACATATTGCCATAAACATTTCCCTTCATTGACTTTTTTGTGTCGTCCCTGTCTATTGTTGGCAGTAAGGCACAACCTTACTGATCAAAGCAGCGCCAGATAACTTCACTGCTTAGGTCTGCGGGCAATATGACCAGTGTATACCGTGGTAATGGTGCTGTCACTTGTCGTTGCCATGGTCGCAGGGTTGCCACGATGTCAAAGCTTGGTTACTTGGATGAGCCTGGTGTCTTCTGCAATAACGTTATGTTTACCACGTGTGACACACAATGTAACTAGGCTATATATCATCTATGAAACGTAACATTTTGCCAAAAGCGATATTTGGCTAGACTGATGGATGATCGTCTCAGACAATGAGTTAAAATATTACAGGAAAGATCTACAAACAATGGAGTCATCTTACGTGAGAAGGAAGAAATATCTCACCTGCATGTAAACGTTCTTGTCCTGTAGGTCTATACATGCTTGTAAAATCATCAAGCCTTGGTAATAATTGCAAATATAAAAAGGTTTCCATATCACACTTCAAAAAAATAACTGACATTTTAAAATACTCATAAATAAATTTCTATTCCGAGCCACAAGTATTTGAATAATGAGAAGAAAAACACTCGTTTGTAATGTCTGCTGGGACGTTAAACAGAATGTATTTAACTTAGTGATTTATGAATTGTGTGTTATTGTTGCTGCTGATTTTTTTAGCTTAGCATGCCTTAGGCCTATTTTGTTTTGAAACAGCTTTTTCTTTTAAATTAAATTGCCGTAAGAAACTGTAATTGTAAACTATTGATAAATATTAACATCTAAATACATGCATTTAGAACACTGAAAATGTAAAAATATTCACGTGGATTTTTGTACATAGCATAGGGCGTACAATTTTAATTTGACCAGGGTAGATAGCAAGCGGTTTGACTAGTGAACGAATAGTTTCACTCCTGTGATTCCAGTTTCTGTCAGTAGGTGGAGACAAAGATTATTTTGTTATATTATTGTCTCTTATGGTCAAATAGTGCAAATGGACTCGCCCATAAGCTTTCCACTCTTGTCAGTCACCATGGTGGCACAAAGCAGCAAGCCGTGGCGGCCTCATCGTCTTTTTTAATGAAAAAAATGGATATTCCTTTTTGTATGTAGTTTCATACATTTATTTGCTTACAAATCGCCTGAATGGGTAACCATATATTGATAAGAATTCGCCGGTTTGTTTAGACGGAATCTTGGAATTGATTAAAGAGCAGAGAGAATGCAGAAGAAAACTGAATAGCTAGCTCCAGCTAGCTTTTCTTAGCGACTGAATTAACAAAGGCGGTTTTTAATTTAATTTATTATACTGAATTGTAGCTTGCAAAGTGGTTTGTCCGCATCAACCTTAAAGTCTTTTATCTGGTTGCAGCCTGAGCAAGAGATCAACTTGGCGCATCCCAAGGAAGTCCTGAAGGATTTTGAACCGAGGAGAAAATAAACCCCGAGGCTTTGATCTTGGCCTCCGTTTGTGGAAGTATTGAGGTTAAAGACGATAAGAAAGTGGAGTCAAAGATAGTAGTTTATTTACTTTGTCAATATTGGGACTGGGGAGATACGCGTTTGTACCTGGATTAGTTTTTCTCTTCCCAAGAAGAATGGCGTCCTACGTGGATAACAGTTTCAGGCAGGCGGTGATGATGGACCCGGCCGACCGAACGCAACAGGTTTGAAACACAAGTTTTCTCAAATACATCGGTGCATTTTGAAAGTGACAGGCTTGCTGAATTTTAAACTGTCCACAGCTGGGTTGAGATTTTTCGCAGAAATTGCAGTTTGATTGCTTATGGCGAGTTTGCAAGCAAGCTAGCTATCTCTTTTAGCGTTCATGTGATTTACACTTACAAATGATGCTGAACGTCGCCGTTAGCTAACTAGCTAATAACTGATGTTACTCCAAATTTGGAGTAGTAGCCTATGACTTCTACAAATGTGAGAAGCTTGATTCATTACAGCCCACAAATAGTAACGTTAGCCATATTGCCACAATATTTAGGCAATTTATGTAGCTAATTAAACTAGTTAAGCCAGTAACGTCATTTGTTTGACGCACTGTTTTTACACACTGGTAATTCGTGGTTCTTTTTTGCAATGGCCGGACGTTTGCAGGAGCAAATTCCCATTGTAAGCGCTGGGTTGTTCTCCAGAACTTTTTCCTTCATGTGGCGAGTTGCTCTGTGTATACACTTTCATGCATTGCACAAGATGCATGAAGCTAACGTTGCTCGTTTTAACGCAAGCAGCTTACTACTTAGACTGGCTATCACGGTGGAGATGCTGCTCGTCCCGTTGACACCTGAGTGAGCCATGTTAATTACGGCTAGGTACCTAAGGGATTCATCTGCAAATGTATCATAATGCAAAGGCTGCCAATAGGGACCCCAATGTCCAAACAGAATTCCATAGCTTTTGTGTGTGTGTGTGTGTGTGTGTGTGTGTGTGTGTGCGTGTGTGTGTGCGTGCATGTATGTATGTGTATATGTATGGGTATGTGAATGTGTATAAAAGCTGTGGTGTTTTGTTTTTAATATATGGACATAGTGTTTGGTTTGGTTTACGTCACGACGTCAGTTGTATGACCTCATTTAGATGGCATTAAAAAAAAACACTGATTTCCACAGGGAAGTTAAAACACCAGCGAAGAAGGAATAGTCTGTAAAACTGTCCCACGGTTTAGAAAACAGATTAAAAGTAATATGCCTGCAAGATATGCATAAACCAATCTTTAACCAGGATATTTTCAGAAATTTGTAGTCGTTGTCATATCAATCTCAGAGTGTGTGTGACTCACCAAATAGCCTATTCATTCACTAGCAGTCACCGTGACGGTTCTGGGAACCTTTTCAAATCTTCTTTAAAGTGAAGTAAGCCTATTACCACCAGAGACATTACAATATCTTTTCGCTAATTCTGGACGGAAAAAAAATAGCTGATAACGATATATCCCCAGAAATGATTAATTATGTGTCATACATAGGGGAAAAAACGTATTGAGTGTGTAGGGTCATGAAAGGACTCAACATACCTGTTGTTGCTGTTGCTCTTGAGTAGGCTGACCAGAAAAGTTAGCCTACACAAGCAGTTTATTACTGTAGGGGATTCATTACATCATTGAGGCATGCAAACAGAATAAAAGCAATTTACACCGAGCACCTTTTAGCCATTTAAATGCAGCTTGATCATGATCCTCAAGGTTTTATTGAATACTTTCATCATCACAATTAACCTGAACAATTTTTTTTTCCCCATTTCAATGAGAGGGGTCAAACTGGGGTAATGGTAAATGCAGCAAATCCATGCTAACAAACTGGTAGATCCAGGTAGATCTGTGCAGTTCCTTTGTTCGCTGCCTTACCGTGCCCATACGCTAAACATGTTTGATGTGTTCCGGTACCTATTGAAACGCTGACGGTAAGGATGGATCTCCATCACGCACTTCACTGTGCTGTCGAGTGCACTTCCTGCACTCAGATCCTCACGGAGCACGTTTTTTAAAGCATGCTTGACAGACACACAGTTTACAATCTCCTTTGAGTTTTTGCATTTGTATTAGAGCCCCTTTGGGGAAAGCGGGCCTTTTTAATAATCACCCACCCAGTCTTGTGGTAAGTTAATGTACTTCACTTTGGTCATCAACCGAGTAACAGCTGATCATCTGAATGGTATTCATTAGAGCTTGATATACAACCTTCCTGAGCTCATCCTTGCATTTTCCAGCGATTGCGTTATGACTACAGTCTGTTTTCGTCGAATAATAGACCTCTAAATCTGTCCTTCTCTGGCAGAGTGTCTTGGCGGCAGTCTCGCCAAGTAACGCTTCAAGTGTGTTTTGATACTGTATTGTCTTTTGATATTTATGGTTGTTCTCTGTGGTCCAGCAGCAGTGGCATTTGAATAGAGATGGAAATATTAAACGTGGAAGAAAAACATATTGTTCGATTTAAAATATTCTTAACTTGCAGGTGCAATTCATGTGTAGATTAGCTAGATACTGAGAATAAATTGAGTCTCTAGAGTAACTGAAATATTTTGTACAAAATACAATTCACATACATATTTTGGCTCTGTCATGACTTGGACCAATACTCAGAATTACAGTATTCTGATTGGCTGAAGACTGTGCAAGAACTTAAAGTCTAGTCCCCATCACTTTTAAAGGAAGTGCCATATTTACTGTCAAAACCATCATTTGTTGCTGGTAAGCATGAATAATCAGCATCACCAGTTCTCTAGAACTACTTACAGTGTATTGAAACAGGGTTGCAAGTTCTATGGGTGGCTGTCACTGAAACCATCCCTCTATGTAGCCTATATCCCATGCCGTTTTGTTGCTGATCTATGCAACATTTTCATGTAACCAGTGCAGTTTCGGTGTATTATCTTTTGTGAGCCATCTTTCATGCCTGCTCGCACTACCTCTATCTTCAGCCACTCTGTTACTGGTACTGTACTGAGAGTTTACAAATTGTTACACTGTGAGATTTTTTCTTCTGGTTCAGTGTATGTGTGTGACCACCAGGACAGTATGTGAGTTAAATATGTGTGAAAGATAATGAAGATCAATCTGAATGTGGAGTGGTGGACAGCTTTCTGAAACAGGATGGTTATTTTTGCTATGTTTGGTCCTAAAGGGAATGGGATAGGAACAGAGTAGTCATTAACTGAAATCTGCAGGACAGATGGTATTAAGTACATTTACATACATTGAGTGATTATCCTGGTGTAGTCACATGGTCACAGTGATAAACTCTTTCATGATCAGAAGGAAATGTGGAAAAAAATGAAATAGACATTCACCTTTAGCCCTTTTTTCCCCTCAGTGTTTCACTTTGACATTACATGTTTAGTAGGCTATGTTGCAGTCTACTCTGCAGGCATGTGGTTATATTAGCATTTTCAAGAAGATTCATGATCTGCCTTCTTGTACATGGTATTTCTTTAGTTACTGTACATAGTATATGAAAAGTCATGGTTATGGGTTATGGCTTTTGGGTAATTGTTGTGTCTTAATAACTAGCTACTTTAACGTTGCAGTTTTAGTTTATTCAGAATTTGCTTTGCTTGGCAATAAAAAAGCAAGCAAAAAAAAAAACAAAAACAGTATCAGGGGCATTGTCCTTGTTTTTGTTGGACGTTGATGGTTGATTTGTTCTAAGTGTTACTTAACATATGCCTTTCTGTAATGGACTGCATACGGTCTCGTTAAATTGGCTGTGAGCGCCACCAGTCAGCTTGCGGCACAAGCCCTTTTGACGCTGAAGTGCACTCAGTGGGAGTATCCGCACATCCGCACTGCCATTACGACTCCAATTACTGTCGGGAGAGAACATTGAATTTGAGTGCAATACATTATATCTGTTTTTCAGAGCCGGCCAGATTGACAGAACGTACCGAGGCCTTTCCATTAGCTAAATGTGTTAGATTGTGTAAATAAATAAATAAATCGGGCACTCACGCCTACACCCGAAACTGAACCCCCACGGCCCCCCCCGGACACCTCGTCCTCAGGGCCCTCCCAAAGGCAAGAGAAAACACATGACAGTGGCACATGCGGGGGGTCTTTTTATGCCTCACGTCTGATTACGGAGGCGAGACATGGTTATCACTGCCCTCTCGATCACTGCACATGAAGAACCCTGCCAGGGTAATGTGTGGAGACAGACTGCGTACGTTTACACTTTGCATTATTCGAAAAGCAGGTGTTTAAGTGGGGCTGACGTGCATTAGCCGTTTAATTGCACGCAAAGCCCGACGAAGCGGTTCGCCTCTGTGATGAAGTGAGATGTGAGCCGGGCACGCGGGCCCGGAAAACCCTCCCGCCGGGAGCCCGAACGTCTGCCCGGTGTCAGTCACAGTCGAGCGGGGGCCGAAACGTGTGCTTTTCCCACTCCGCCACGCACTTAACCGTGTGCTTCAATCAGGCTTCCAGACAGGCAGAAAAGCTCGAGTCGCTCCGCGTTGTCACTTTCAGATCACTCTCGGCAGCGGCTCTCTGCTGCGCCGTACCCTTGAGATCACGAAGCAATCAGACGGTAGTCTGTAACAGAGTGCGTTATTTGAGAAACACCATTTCACACGTCCATCAAGCTCCTCTGTGACATGTTTCCATACGAGCTATGCCCTCCAGCACTGAATGAATTCTGTAGAGTTAGGCCTACTTCATCCAGGGACTCTGCTATGTAAATAAATAGCACGATACGGTGCAATGGAGATTGCTGTACTGATCGCTGAGCAGCGTTATGGAAAGCGCATATGCGTTAAGTGTCACAGAAAGTGCAGAAGACTCTCTGATGACGCACCAAAGTCTCCCGGTGGTGCGGAGGGAGAGTCGCAGGGGCGCTAAGTCCTCGGCATCGCCTTCTCTCCCCCCCTCACCCGCTGATGCTGTTTATCCTAATGCAGCTGGCAGGCCGCTTAGCGGATTAGCCAAACTTTACCGTAGTATTTTTAACTCCGGAGACCTATCATTCATGCCCCCTGATGGAACCGGCGTGGATTTAGCCATCTAAGAGGCTAATCCAGCTCTATCAGAGTTTAGCAGACGTGCTGGGCCTTGGGGGGGGAGAAGGCGCGGGAGTGGAGGCTGGACTGGGGTCAGTCGGTGTGAGACGGTGGGTGTGACGCATGTTTTTTGGGCTCCAGGTAGTTTGGCTCTGCTTGCTGGTGTGGGGACCCCTGGTTCACCGTACTGACTGTGCGGTAGCTGAAAAGAGGTGGGGGGAAAAAGATGTCACGTGGCCCCACCCCTTTTAGGATCAGGTGCAACACCTCCCACCCGGCCCTCTCCTCCCCCACCCCGTGCAGCCCAGCTCACCTGGAATTAACATCGTCTGATAATACCGTTGCAGAAGGGAGAGGGGGCATCAACACAGAGATAAGGAGGGGCTTCTATGCTGCTTTCTGTTTCCTGCGGGGTGACAGGGGAAAGATTGTACAGGGATGCTACTAGAAGTTGGAATAATAGAGCAAACAACAGTAATTGCAGAGAGAAATATCATGTAATAGAGGCACCAGTGAGCATGTGTTTAGCTGCCTTAAGTGAGCAGGTCATGTGTGCTGCTGGATAGCCACAAAGCTAACTCCATACTCACAAAATACTGAAGTAGTGCATTTATTCAATCTAGATCATTAAGAATCTTATTGGTATCCCAGTAATGTTTTATCGTTGTGCAGTTTGTCCATTCAGTTGGCCCAATCCTGATTGAGTGTGATACATCTTAGGAGCAGGCAACGTATAACTTCCCTTTCTTGGTTGTGTTGTAGTAGCTATGGTGGGAAGGGCCTGGCTTGTCACCTGGGGCAGGTGTGAGTCCCATGTGGGGCACAGTCGTAGACTAGTTAACCTCACCTAACCTAACAAGTTAACCTGAATTCAGTGAAAAAAAAAAAAAAAAGTTTTGTAAATGGCTAATATGCAGAATATAACTTCTGTAAGTTGTTTTAAATTAGGGTATTGGCTAAAATGTATGGAAACTTGGGCTTCTTTTAGCCCTTTGCCTTACTGTTGGGTTATGTAGCAGAATGGATTTGGTGTTTTCATTTCGTACCCTGTAAGTACCAGGCTATGGCTCCTGCTTGCTTTGAGGTTCCTCACTGTTCTCGCATGGAAAGCGTCTGAGGAGTGCTGACGGAAAAATGGTTTCACAGAGTGAGCCCTTCAACGGTCGCAGTCATGTGGCCAGCGTATGTCGAATAAAGAAACCCTTTTTCTTTTTCAAACCGGTGCTGAATTTCACTGACTGACACGCGTTTAGACTTTCCATACGCTAACCGAGGCTAACGTATATGTGTTCCACGAGCGACTCCTCGTGACCGCAGACTGCATACCGAGCCCCACGCCGGCCCCCGTTCCACACGCCATACATGAAATTAGGAGAATGATTCTGTGCGTAATAGCAACCTGCCATCTGAACACTCTGGGAAAAGATGATTTGTTGAAGACCAAGCCACTGCAAGACCCAGGGGCAGGCCAAGTTGTTGGCTGAGTGAAATTGGATCTCTGTTCAAAAATTCAAACAGTGCAATCCGCAATTCTCCATCATTACTGGTCAGTTTCCGGGGCAAGAAAACATAACAGCTAGACCGTAGCAGTAACAGTCCTCCAGCGGCAGATTTGAAAGTTAAATGAATTAGTTTCCGGGATGCGCATAGGTTGGAGGAATGAGGTGCCACTGTGAATGCTGGCTATTGACTGGCGGTGGGACAGGGTTAACGACAGCACAAGAACGCCCTGTTCTTCCCAGCGGCACCCAGCACGAGGAGTGCATGGGACAAACCTGCCTGCGGACCTTCCCGGTGCTCACAGAAGCCGACCACCCGCTAACACTGAGCTGCTTATAGTTAAGTCTGTAGGTTCCAGAGAGTAGTATAACCAGCTGTGCCACAGCTAGGAAAAGTGAAAGTATTTCTAGATTTGAAAACACGGGTAGTGAACATGGACATACTCCTGCCGATGGTAAGCCTGTGTTACAGGATGCATGCATTTCTGTCATTTTGAAATTAAAACTTCTGGGGGGAAAAAAAAAAACAACAAACATGACTGTGTTGAGTTGTGAGGGTTAGGCAGGACTGGACAGAATGGAGAAGTCGAGACGTTATCTGTGTGACTTCTGTAGCCCCTTTGATTCTGCTCGTGTGGCAAGTGATTGGAGCTGTTTTCGGCTTCTCAACCCAGAGGTGCACCATGTCTTGCACATAGAGGCTGCTTTCAAGGGCACATTAGTCTGTTTTCCTTCTTGCATTAACGTGTTTTTCTAAAACGGCTTCCATAGGTTTGACTGACACAATGAGCATATCAGGGCAAATGCTGGAATATTTGAAAAGACACTTCTCTTCATTTGCTCATTTTCTGCCAGCACAGAGAAATAGTGCTCTGTTGTTGTCTCTACTGCTGATTTCAGATCAGTAGAATCTCACTGTGTACAGCCCCTATGTGTGATGGTGTCCTATAAAGAAGAAAGGAAAACGTGAAACCAGAACCAATTATTTTCTCAGTTTTGGTCTTGTTTTAGGCATCAAGATGTAGAAACACTTTGAAAGACAGCCTGCACCCTTTAACTTTAGGTATTGACTTTGTGATTTTTACATTACTAGGAAGTACTTTTGTTGCAGGGATAACGCACACAGCATGTGATATAACATTTATGTGGCTTTGTGTGCCTGTTCCTCAGTGCTGTGCCATCATGTTGTCATTTTCTGTTCTCTTTCTTAATGGTATATGTTGTGTGTGGTCAATCGAGTCAGATCTCTAGTCGGAACTCTAGTCAGTGTGGCTGAATAGTCCATTTCACATGTGCAAATTGCACCTGAATCTAAAGTCCTGCAAAACGGACCATTTGTCTCTGGTTAATCCCACGTCTCCCTGCAGTCTTCAGAATCATGGCAGGTATATTTACGAGTGGATGAATTGCCTGATCAGAAGCCTTAGTCCTCTGCAGAGCTTCTGTGTGCTTACCTCAGGCTTCAGGAAATAAACAGGATAGAGGCATGAAGATATCAGACCCACAGGTGCTGTGCAGATCTGTATGATCAGTAACTCCAGCATCCTCCAGTGCCTCCGTCTCATAGGATCAAAGTATTAGAGGACGCTGTCAAAGGCATGGCTTCTCTTCCTCTTTATCTCACAGAAACTGCAGCCAGCCTAGTTTTTACTGGTTTGTGCAGTGTTTGTGTTTTGTCTGCTAATTTTTACAGCACACAAATGTTAGCCACCTCGACACTCTGGTCCGCTGTACCTTCTCCACCATGAACACAAATGCTACACCTTGTACAAAGGTGGCAGCTGCTGTCCCAAACAGTTAGATTAATTCTCCAGAGGTGAAGGTCTGGCTCATTGCTCAGGTGTTTGAACAGCAATCAGAGCCGAAGCTGAGGACCTCACAATTGTGGGGGGACCATATGACCGAGATGTACGTGTTCGTTCTCCACGTTTTCCCATGGAACAGGGCATACTTCGTTGCATAAGAGGAGAGAGCACCTTATGAGATTAAGACGCTAATCAGCATGTCAAACAGAGACGGTGGCAAGCAGCCAGCGAGGAAACCACCTGATAGAGAATTATATGTTTGCAGCGGAATGTTTGCAGCCCTTCAGGCTATTGATTCACTGTAGAGCACCTGCTTGTCGCTTACGGTCAACAGAGTTACGGGTGAAGTTTTCTCATATCAGTGTCACGACAAGGAAATGATCTCTCTGAAAATTTGGGAAATCACAAGACCACTGCAAACAAAAGGATATTTTGATACCATGGTTTGTTGCGCGTGAATGCGGTAACATGACTCGAAACGCGAGCCGCTTCCCTGTGTCAGTTCCTGTGTTCCGTGCTTCGGGCCGGAGGTGTCGGGTTACGGCTGGGGCCGGACGCTGTCGGCAGTAGTTGGGCCCGCAGCCGGTCCCGCTCGCTGGGCCTCAAGAGCTCGTCAGTAGAAAGCGCTCGGTCCTGATTCAGTGTTTCTGACACGGGCTTACCCCCCGCCCCCGTTCTCCCCACAGGTGCGAGCGCTGGGTTGATCCGGTGACCGGTGAGCAGCGCTCTGATTTGCGAGGCCCCCTTCGTGCCCTCTCTCTCCCCGGCCCCGCTCTCCAGGACAGGCTGACCTCATTCTCCCCCATCGCCTGCTCTCTCGTCTTGCCCCAGCTTGAACTCCTCTAGCCTCGCGCTGCCAAAGGCTCTCGCCTGCTGGACTCGTCCGCTCCGTTACCTCACCATCCCTGCTGTCTCTTCACATCGCTCTGGAATCACAGTTTCCTCTCAGTCGCTCTGTAGAACGAACATTCACTGACTGAGGTTCTGGTGATGCCAGATGACTAGTCATCCACTCTAAACTGGTGAGAATCCGCAGCATCAGTAATGCGCTGTAACCGGTTAGCCCAGCGCGGTCAGTAGGAGCGCCACTCATTAAGCGGCCGGGGGCTGACACCGGTGGCTTTGGGCGCTCAGGCGTGAGGCTTGAAAGCCGCTTTCACTGTCATCCGTGTTAATCCGGCCTGCCCCCCTCGGCCTGCCCCCCTCGGCCTGTCCCGGATCACCCGGGACCACCCGCGAATTGTGCCGGGGAGCATCCCATGCTTCCCTTTTCCTTTATAAATTGGCTCAATGAGTACGTTCTCGTACTCTCCTTCTTCATTAGGGGCTCGCTAAATGAACGCAGCAGTGCGCCTCATTACAGCCCCCGGGAGGTCCACAGTCCTGCAGATCATCTGCTTCCCTCAGCACTGATTACCTGAAGCACACGGTCACCTGCATTCATTTAGACTAATATTGATCCAGTGACATAACAGCATTTGGTAATATAAACCAGAAGCATCTCTGGTCTTGGGTGCCCTTGGCGTAAGCCACAGGAAAAACTCAGATGGTCAACTCAGCAGATCAGTCATATCTTTTCTATGCCCTGTTGTCTAATTACATGGTAATAATGTGCTCTGCTAAATATTGTGGTATTTGAGATCTGTTTTCTGTGGAATTTTTGAAAAGTATATTGTCCCCGTTTCAGCCCTGCAGTACTAAGAAGCCTAATCCCACACTGTGACATACAGTACCAGTTACTCTTTTGTTCACTTCCCCAGAACGCACTTCCAGATCACGGCATGGGATCACCCACTGAGCATGCTCACATAATTGCATCCCAAGGGACTACAGGATACAATCAGTTGAGATATGTAGCAAGGCCCGTTGGTAGCCAGCAGGTATCTCACAGCACTGTCGGCATTACGTTACATTATTGTTATTTAGCAGATGCTCTTATCCAGAGTGACTTACATACAGTAGGTTACCTTTTTAGGTTCCTTTTATATGGCTGGATATTTACTGAGGCAATTGCAGGTTCAGTAGCTTGCCCAAGGGTACAACAGCAGCACCCTAGCAGGGGATTGAACCAGCGGCCTTTTGGTTACGAGTCCTGCTGCTTAAAACTACACCACACTACTGTCCACACAAAAGAGCAAAGAGGCAAAGAGCACATTGGAGATCTAGGCATCACATTTAGATAAACGTGTGTGCAAAACGTCTCAATCAGTCGCTGTTTTCACCAAGCGCTGTGTGGTCAGGCCCGGAGCTGCTATCTCTGCGATAATCTTGAGATGATACTGAGCTGTAACCTTATCTGCTGACTTGGCTGCTGGCCCAACGGTAAACAGCAGCATCACTTGATCTTACGTAAGGAACATATACAGGGTAGGGCACATGGGCTTTTCCTGGGATGCACTGTGTTTTCTATCTCTAAGTGGTAGATGAGTTGATGAGATTTTTATGCAGGACGATGGGAGCCTGAACCAAAAGGGCTCAGGGCTGATGAGTAAGTAAGGATTTTTTTTAGGGAGATGCCAGGCTGCAGAGTGCCCTTTGCTAGATTCTGAGGGTTTATTTATAATTTGTTCCCAGCAGTTTTATAGTGGATTTTGCAAGCACTCCATCATTTGAAGAGAGAGTGAACTGAGATGGAGTTTATGGAGTTTTTACCTACAGTACCAGTCAAAAGTTTGGACACGCCTGATTAAGATAATGGCAAACATGCATTCAATGACATGTTGATCTAAAAACTGGTGCTTAAATGCTTGAAATTTGTTTCTTAGACAAAGGTAGATCATGAAGTTGATGCCTATGTATGAATTCAATTCCAAAAAATGTAGTTGTAAAAATAATTTTGAGGAATCTAAAACATAAAACAGTTTTCATTTGTTTAACATTTTTTTGGTCATTGAATGATTCCATTTTTGTTATTTCATAGTTTTGATCTCTTTACTATTATTCTAAGGTGTGGAAAATAGTAAAAATAAAGAAAAGTATGTCCAAGCTTTTGACTGCTGCTGCAAGTAGTGAGAGGTTATGTAGGACTACACTTACTGTTCCATTTTCCTGGCTTTAGGCGTTTGTTCTTTCCTTCAAAGCATTGCAGGAATTTCAACACTCTCCCCATGCCCCTTATCGCCTGGCTTACTGCTATGCCGTAGGTCAGTGGGTCATTTTATTGCCCAACAAACGCCCTTTTAAGTTAAACTCTCCCTTAACACTTCTTGTTTAGGTCACCCACACAAATGCTTGAAGAAATGATAGCTTATCCGCTTCACTGTAGCATACCAGGATAACAGGCATTGTCTGTGCATTCTACAGCAAATGTCACACCTTAGTGCTACAGCCGAACCCTGGACCACCAAAGCAAACATGAAACACTTCCATGCTCTGCTAGAGCTCTCTTCAGCATCAGTGTCTCTGCTGAGAAAACTGCTGTCCTTCTTACATAGATGTCTCAAGTTGATATAGATATGGAATATATCAGTCAGTTTGATCATTAACTCATTCTGAGGTATTCACATTTAAAAGCATTCTTTTGGAGGAGTGTCTGTTCTGAGATGCTGAACAACACTACACTGCACGTTCCTTTTCCCGAAGTGGTCGCAGCCCTCTGTTTGCACTCCATATTCTGTCAAACTCGTGCTTCCCAATGAGACGCTGACGGCAGATGGCTCTCGGGAGACGGGAGAGATCGGGTGAAGCGTTAGCACTGGGCAGTGTGAGGAGAGGAGCGGAGGAGGGTGTGAGGCCTGCTCAGAGCAGACGGCAGCAGAACAGCGTCTGCTTCAGTCCAGCCGCCCGGCTCTCTGAAATGACACCATAAGGTCCCATCCAGAAGGTTACAGTTTCAAATCCCCATAATGGTGTTGTAATTGCATGTTTGAGGAAGACACCTAACCTCAATTGTTCCAGTATCCAGCTGTGTAAATGGATGTGTGTAAAAAAAAAAAAAAAAAAAAAAAAAAACAAATCAGTTAAATCATTTCTCTCTAGGTAAATTCCTCTGCTAAGTCAATAGTACCGCAGTAAGTACTCGTAAGGAAGTCAATATTTGCGCAAATATTTGATATAGATGTACCATATTCCAGGGCTACCATTTTAAAGCTCTTCATATCATATTGTGTTTAAAAAAGGATTGCACAGCAGTAAGGATTTGGCAAACAGGCATCGGCTCTGTGTCGTAAATCTCTTTCAAAGGAACGCTGGAAACATCTGTTAGTAATATTTCTGAAACCGTATGGCATTATTTCTCTATGCTCTCCAGGTGTTTCCTACTGGCTCATGTCCCGTGTTGCAAGTCAGAAATGTATGGTCTATATATTTTTTCTCTTAATAGTTGTATGTACTGCATTTTTTTTTTGAATGTGAGTGCATGCGCAGCACATTAGTGTTGTAAGTTCAGGGTAAAAGGTATGCTTGTGTGTTACTACAGGGGCAAATGCATCAGACCTTAGGTACGTCCATTCTGGAAAACTATGAATGGACAGGATATTTATTCATTGTATGCAGAGTTTCTGCTCAGTGAGCCAGGTTCCTGGAACAACCAGGTAACTGGAGGTAGAAATGAGCCCCTTTAATATGCTTCCAATGAGACTTAATTTTGGAGAGGTTATTTTGGGTAAGTACAGGAAATAAGCAGGCTGTCAGTTGTTTAATTTGTGGTGCTTTTCCTTTTGCAGGTAATTAATATGAACAATTCATTTGAATGGTTTGAAGCTCCGTTTAGATTTGAGATAAGGTTACTAAATAGGGCTTCCATATGTTTGTCTATATAATATATGGGCTTGGCATACTGTGTTTATGCCTTCTGGAAACAACATGTTTTCCTGCAAACCATAGGCTCAGTTGCTGGAAGGAACATTTTCTTTAACAGGAATAAGGAAGAAGCTTAAAAGAATTCATGGTTTGTTGTTAAGCCTGTCACAGAGCAGACAACACCGTAAACAGGAAGCGCTCATTAAAACATAGATGACTAAAGCATGTTCACACATTTTACAAATTATCCAGAATTTGCATAAACAGGCTTGCGCTTCTGGTTTATCTCTGTACAGCCTCTGTCAAAACTGTTACTCAGTACCGTTGGCTTCATGCTTAGACACAGCCTGTGTCGGTCCTGTTAGCTGGTGTCGTGCTCTCTGCTTTCACGTAGCCTGTGCCGGTCCTGTTACCTGGTGCTGTGCTTTCTGCTTTCAGACACAGCCTCTCTGTCCTGTTACCTGGTGCTGTGCTTTCTGCTTTCAGACACAGCCTCTTTGTCCTGTTACCTGGTGCTGTGCTCTCTGCTTTCAGACACAGCCTCTCTGTCCTGATACCTGGTGCTGTGGTCTTTGCTTTCAGACACAGCCTGTGTCAGTCCTGTTGGCTGGTGCTGTGGTCTCTGCTTTCAGGCACAGCCTGTGTCAGTCCTGTTACCTGGCTCTTTGGGTTTCACTCTCAGTTACAGCCTTGCAGGAAGACAGGAATAAGAGGCTGCTCATGATTAATTCACTGCGTTTGGGGAATGGCTTCAGCACGCATATATTGCATGATGAATAGCCCACACACTATCTAGTGTTGAGATCAATTTGGAGGGAATATGAAGCATCAGGGAGCCCCTACCTGGGTTCAGTGGAATACCATCCTTAAGAGCAGTGATGACAGAGGTTATGAATTATATATGGTGCAACCAGGGGCACCTTTGTGTGTTATTTCAGCACTGTACTAGAGGAACTTGCGGTTTTGCCGTCAGTGACGGCAGTCTTTGTAGGCTTGTAGGCCCATAGGGGCTGATAAAGGGTGAACTCTGACCCCAAGGCCTGGTTTCTATGAACCCCTAGGGTTGTGTCAGAGGTCACAATTCCCCTGTCAGGGCCCTGAGTATATGAGTCCCACCCTGCAGAGGAGTTCAGAGAGAGCATACCTCAAAGTGTCTGCTCTCCGTCACCAGACCCCTCCCCCAACCCCGCGCTGATCGGGGGAGACTCACCCTCCCCCCTCAGCTTAAAGGGCACAGAGGCCAGCATCTCACAGCTGTGATGACTAGCTGATCTCATTGTTACCGCTTCATCGGTGAGGCATTATCTAATTGGAGAGCAACATCAAGCAAGCTGTAAAAAGGCAATGAGCATATGCACCCAGAGTGTTTTGATATGCCAAATGCACTCAGACATTACAGTATGGGTCAAAAGTTTGGACACACTTTTCGTTCTTTATTTTTACCATTTTCCACATTTTAGAATAATAGTAAAGACATTAAAAGTGAAAAGACATTGAAACTTAATGCAAAAAGAGTTACACAGGGACCAAAAAAGTGTTAGAAACAAATCAAATCAAATTTATACAGCAGGATATTTACTGAGGCAGTTCTGAGTTAAGTATCTTGCCCAAGGGTACAGCAGCAGTGCCTCAGTGGGGAATCAAACCAGCAACATTTCACTTAGTAGACTTGCTCCTTACTAGTATGCTACACTGCTGCCAGCATGAATGACTGTTACAAGGCTGACTTAAAAATACTTAGCATCTTGAATCAAACACACTCCTTGGGGTTTATTTCCTCATGGGAACAGTGTGTCATTCCTGTGTCATTCTTACGCTTGCTTTAATGTATGCAGGCCCGCCCAAAGGAACACAAAGCCACAAAGGTCTCCCAAACATAGCTGGCATTGAAGTGCAGCCCAAAGTGGCTCAGCTCACGGTAACATCTTACAAGGAGTGAGGATTTTGCATGCAAAGCGGTTGATTTTTTGACAGTGCAGTCATTAAGAGAGGAACACACGACCCCGCGCGCCTTTGTTTCTTGTGTCAGGTTGTCTCGACGGTGTCAGTCACAAAGTATGTGAGACAAAACTGAGACCGGCACAGCCGCATCCCAAAAGCAGAACAGCATAACAGCGTTATTCCTCAGCAAGTCCTCAGGTGGGATTAGGAGGCAGGCGTTTTATCTCCTGCCGCACCAGAAATATTTGCTGTGCTAAAATATTCATTACAGCGTTCCTCACAAATAATATCACCCTCTGTTTTAAATTCCCGGTAGTATAGTAGTTTTAACACCACTGAATGCGAAAATTGAATTTATTAGCAGTTTGTACATGCACCTCAACTCAATTTAATTTGTGTTTATAGAGTCTGCACGGAAAGGATAAGCTGTCAGCAGAATTGGCCGTCTTGGCGTCGGACAGAAAGGAGACGTGTGGATTCTGCTGAATGTGTGGAAAGGGCTCGCACCCTGTCGGACAGTGCAGACCCTCAGGCAGGGAGCATCACTCCCTCTGTACTGTGTGGATGGAGCTCCTTCGAGATGCGGAAAGCAAACGTTAATGCTGATCCTGGAGATTCCTAATGGCACTTTGGCTACTGCTGATGCACACAGCCATTGATTTTCTGCAGGTCGCGGGGTGGGGTGTGAATGTGCAGGGGAGGCCTTCTTTTTTTGACAAAGCCCTGTAGTCAGTCCATTGAATGATTGATTACTGTGTACAGCATCCACAATGCATGTTTGGGTCCTGTTTGTGTGAGATATGATTGTGCTCTGAGTTTGTAGCACTGAAGGGTTTGGAAGTAGTCTGAGATAAATCTGGTTCATTTCATTCTGCCTATCTCGTGTTCATTGACATGTTTATCTCAAAGAAGGCTTTGAATTTGTGTCCTAAGAGACTCGTTTGCCCTTGGTTGTGTATGAGTGCTCTGAGCTGATGACTGTGGAATATGCTTTAGAAGCAAACTGCATTCAGGGAGATTTGCTCCCAGTATTCTGTGTGAATTAGAGAACTATCTTTGGAAAGCAGACCTCAATGTATTGCCCTGTACGAGATGAAACGGGTGATTAACGAACAAATGGATGCTGTCAGTGGTAGTGGGAATGGACATGATATGTGGAATTACATTACATTACATTATTCATTTAGCAGATGCTCTTATCCAGAGTGTCTTACATAGGTTACAGTTACATGTTATCCATTACATGTTATGCAGCTGGATATATATGAAGGCAATTCTAGGTTAGGTACCTTGCCCAAGGGCACAGCAGCAACACTCCAGCGGGGAATCAAACCAGTGACTTTATGTTCACAAGCCCTGCTCCTTACCATTACGCTACACTGCCATAAATGGAATGAGCCGCAAGGTGTCCTGTGTCCGACCGCAGTGCCAATAATGGCCACAGGGGTTCTGAAGGCTCATATGGGTTCACTTCTCGAATTGTTTGGTTACAGTGTGTAGTGCTCGGAGGGCAGCTCAGATGGGCAGGACCGTGAGTTAGAGAGTAACAGTGGGGTCACGGCGTGACGTGTGCTGTCATACGCTCGGATTAAGTCACTGGACCAAATGCGACTTTCCAGCCTACCGTGCACCTCAAATATGAAGTTATCTGGGTCCCGCATACTTAGACTTCCAGGATATCTGCTGCTTACAGCATAACAGTACGTGGGGCTAGTTTTCCTCACAAGCGGTCGTTGTGCCACTCTGTACTTTTGAGTGTGTTTGTGTCCACGTCCGCTTAGTGTTTAATCTGCTTACTAGGCCGAATCACGCACCCACATGGGAACAGTGTCAGTTCACAGCCCCTGCTCCTTGCGCCACTCTTGGCGGAATAAATGAATTCTGCATCCCATAATACCCGAGTCCTTAATACCCCATGTATTACGTATGATGTTTTTCAATAACCCCTGGAGAACTTGCTTTAAAAACAGAAAGAAAGGTGTTTTTGTTCTTTACCTGTAAAGCCGCATATTAGCTGCTGTGTCGCCTGCTCAGGCTTTAGCTTTCAGTAGCGCAGCTAGCTCTGACTTCATTTGCACTGGTGGTTTGCTTTCTCCCCTGACTGTACACCTCTCACAGACAGTCAGGTGGAATTTCGCACACATATCTAGTGAAAAAATATATTTAAAAAATAAAAGCACAAACTAATTAGATGTAGCAAATATCTTGAATATCATGGTAAGGTAAACTGAGTTTTTTTTTTTTTTTTTTTTTTTTTCCTCAGAGAGCACTCCTCAGTGTCTTGTAAATAATGTTAACAGCATGGGGTATATTTTTGCTCCTAGCTCAGGATTGGCAGCACAGCGTGTGCTGTTTTGGTAGGCCAGTACTTTCCTCCTACATGCAGAGCAATACGGGGGGTGTGTGCGCGCTGAAGACTCTTATGTATACAGCCTCCCCTGCTGCTTCCCTGAAAACCTGCAGGTGCACGGTCCCAGGCCGCGACTGTGGGGACCGGAGGATGGGCGGGCTGACGCTGTCATTAGGACTGTGGCTGAAGATGGATAAGCAGGACTCAGTGCTACACAGTGGTGTTACTTAATGAACTTGTTTGTACAAACGAGTCTCTGACCTCCACCCTCTCACTCCCAGAGGAAGGCCACCTTGTGGAAGAGAATGTCTGACAGTTAACTGTGAATGTGTTTGCTGGTAGAGATTAAGATTTGATAGCCAACATCCTTAAAAGAGTTGAACTTTATTTCATTAGGTTTTGATGTTTTCAGACTGTATTTCTCAGTTCATATAGCCTGCATTTATCAAAAAAGAACCATCCCACCTGCCCACTGACAACCAGAAGATACTAGCCTATGCAGTAGACACAGGCTAATTTTAAGTGTTTCTAAAGTGGTATTTAGTGTGTCAGCTCTTTTGCTTTTGTATTCGAGGACAGTCACAACAGTAATTTTTCAGCACTAAGAATTGGGGTCAGAAAAGGAGAAGTGATGGTCAGGCTATCAAAGCATCTGACTCTCTGGTTCCTCAAGTGAATTTAAAGGCTTTGTAGTGGAGGCCTTGACCACAGGCTTTGTTCCGCTTACTGAAAGCAGATGCATCTATGCTTTGAACAGCTGTTTGTAGCACATGCTGAAACTGATAGAGGAAGGGTCTGAAAATAGATGTGTTTAGAAATAGCAGAATGGCATCTTTTTTTTCCCCTGCTAAGTACTTCTGTATCTTTGGGCAAAAGATCAGAATGTAGCTGTAAATATTTTATTAAGCAGACAGGCAGTTCAGGGCAGGCTTTCAGATTTACACTCTTCGGCATGTACAGTCCTCGGGGCACGGTTTTATCAATTTTTCAAAATTTGATTTTGCGTGTTCAACAATATGACCACAATTAGCCATCTAATTGCGGTGCTTAAAAGGCCATTAATTCTACATGGCTCGAATTGAATCAAACCCCTCAGGTTTGTATAGGCATTAGGGACTTGGCTTAATGGCCTATAAAAATGGTAGACAGGGAGCTATATTTGTAAGCAGGCTGCTGGTTCAAACCTGTGGTAGGATGCTGCCACTGTCAGTACCATCAGTATGGAATGTCAGCAGTTCTGCACATGATTATTAAATGCTTATGAAGTATCTCTTCACAGACCCTGTTCCTGTCTATTTGCAACTAGCATTTTGTTAAGTTGTGCTGACTCATTGCGTCTTGTTCATTTTGTACAAGTGACGCATACCATTGGGTAAGTGAACAATCCTTGTCGCTTCTCCAAAGCATGTGCCTGAAAAAGCTTGATGTCAAGACCTGCAGGGTTATTGCCGAACTCTCACGTTGTGCAGGCGTCTCCGTTTGGCCGAAACATGTTGACTCGATGGGCGATAAACAGCTGCAGTTTTCCCAGCTCAGTCTTATTTCTCCCTCATGTTCAGTAAGCTCTCCTCACACCTCCTTTCCAGCTCTCTCCCCTCTCAGCATGGGCCGGGCACGTTTTGATGTCTCAAGTTTAGGAGGAGCTGCTGCTGGATTCATCTCCGAAACCGAACAGCTGACCTACTTTTACGAAAAGGTAGAATAAGCGCTCCAGCCTATACCAAATTGGGAAAGTTTACTGAAGGATTTTTTTTGGAACTTATAAGAAAAGTTAGTTGCAGCAAGTACTTTGGGAGTTTGAAAGATTTTGCTTCATAAAATATTGATTTGCTTGCATTTTAACTGATTGATCCAGAAGCTCTCTGCAGGTCTGGTTATGTAATCTCTAATGCAGGCCTTTTCTTGGGCACAAAGCAGGCCTCTCAGCTCAGGGAGAGCAGGGTGACCAGGTGACTCCGGTCTGCAAGCTCCCCTTGTGATCGCCGGTCACATGGTCACATCGTGACCTGTGCACGGCTTTCTCCAGAAGATCAAACGGCGTTTGCCGTCTGCAGAGCGCCGCCTCGCAGGGATAAATGGAAACACCTCTCTCTGCATGCTGAAACGATTCTGCCCTCCCGCTTTTGTGGTTTGTCGCTAATTTTTACCCGACACGTACAGGCAGCTGTTTTTGTTTTGCTGCTTACACATTACGAGTCTGGCGGTCGCCGCGATTAACGAAGCATGCGCTGGTAGCAAAAAAGCATGACACATTGCGACATTTCCTTCTCAAAGTACATCTCATCAAGATTAAAACTAGCCCTATGCTGAGGTAATGTAATGAGACAACTCTCTGTGCTCGTTGCTTAAATGCGTCAGCTTTTTTCTCCCTCCTGTGCGGGTCGTGATTTTTCGTTTTGTGCGCGGCGTTCTCCTGTCTTGAGTGTGCGTGGGATTAAACTGCTGCCGCTGACCGTGGAACACCCCCGCACTCAGGCGCTTCATGATGATTGGCTGACAGCTGAGAGAAAGAACCCCAGGCTTCAGGGGAAACTCAAATGAAGGTGGGGGCACAGGAGAGAGAGAGAGGGAGGGAGGAAGAGAAGGGAACAGAATGATAGAGACAGGAGGAGGTGTAGAGGGGAGAGGAGTAAGGCATGGAGGGAGAGAGGAGGGAGGTACAGAGGATGAGAGGAGAGGAGGTGGTGAAAAGGGAAGAGGACTGTGAAGAGGGTGAGGAGGAAGCGCAGTCGGCTTGCCTTTATCTCGCCTTGTGCTTCCACCGAAAAGGCGCCGCGTCTCAAAAATAGAATCAAACAGCAAAACTAATGGCGCAGCTGCGCGCTAATCAGCCAGTGGGCCGTCTCTTCTCTGAGCTTTCCCTCACGCTCCCACCAACCTGATCTTTTCTGTGACAGATTTTCTTTTTCCTCCACCCCCTCCCTCCCTCTCCCTCCCTCCATCTCTCCCTCCCTCCCTCTCTCCCTCCCTCTCCTTTCATCAGGCGCTGAGAGCGTCTCTCTCGCCCGCCGACCGTTCCCGGGCAGAGCGCTCTCTCCAGCAGAGCGCCCTTTGAGAGCTCCGTGAAGGGGGCACAGTCAGAGACTGCTTGCTCTCGGCGCCCTTTGATACAGCGGCAGCCTCGAGTGGAGAGACATCGTTAGCGCGCCGTCTTTGAGGCAGATGCAGAGAGAGACGCACAGAAGCACAAAATGCGAAAACGCCCCCGCGCTCTCTGTCACAGGGGGAGGTAGTGCCGCGCCCCCTCCTCGGGGACAGAGCTGACAAAGGGGCCATTGTGGCTCCGGTCCCAGCCGTCCCCCCCGCCTCGGGCAGCTCCGGCGGGGCCCCGCTCCTCGTGACGCTCGCCGCCGGGGGGGAAATTAGCGGTTGTCAAAGCGCAGGGCGCGGGCAGGAAGCACCTTCCGGCTCCGAGCCGGGCGGGGCGGGGCGGAGGGGCGGAGCCCAGCTGCAGGGACGAGGAGGGGGGAAAATTGGATTTGAATTGCTTTTGGGAGAATCTGACTGTCTGCGCCCCCCGTCACTGGAAACAGCTCACACATTACCCCCACCCGCCTACTGACATAGGACTCTCCCTTCCGCCGGGCCCCCCTACCCCCTCCCATCACCGAAAGGATGTAATCCAGAGTAATTACACCCTCACATGGACCCCTGTATAAGGAGCGAGGAGTGCCTCTCTCCCCTCTCTCATCCCCTCTATCAGCGTCGCTCTCTGGAATTCCTCCTGTTTGATGGCAAGGGAAAAAGAACAGGATAAAAGAAAATTGGCTGACAAAGAAGGGATGACGAGGGTAAAAAGGCACAATATCCCCCCTGCCCAATGAGAAAAGACTGAACAGCCCATTTCCCAGAAGTGCTCCTGTGTTGAAACGCATATTAATGACCGCCGTGAATGAACGCTCTGTGGTGTATGATTTCCACCACATCAATGGCCCCACGTTTCCTCATAAGCGAGAGCGATTGGGCTTGTTCCGATCTTGAGGTCTGAGTTGTTTGCATTACCTCATGCCTGCTGGCAAACATCAGCCTGCTTCCTCCTTTACGTGAAGTGTGATAAACTTTGGGTTTGATATCAGCTGGCTGATCTGCGCTCCTGTCAGCTCGGCAGCGCATGCAAAGCCAGGTTAATTTGCCTTTCGTTGCTCCCTCAATTCAGTAGCATTTGAGTATGTACTTTCAGCCCGAAATCCCTGTTTGCCCTTCTGAATGTTTTTTAGCCAGCGACAGGAAGTCAGGGATTCTTACAGGAAATCAGGGATTCTTGAAATCAACCTATGACCCACTAACAGTTGGAAGCAGCAGAGAATTATGGGAGAATGTAGAGGAACTGTGCCAGCAAAAATTAAGCATGATTATTGTATCGCCGTCCGGCTGGTTGAAAATCCACCAGATTTTGCAAGCTGAAGAATTTCCAAACACAGACTTTGTTTTTACAGGCTGTAAACTCTCCACAGCGACATCCATGCTGCTTTTTGAAGTCCAAATTCATACTTTTATTCCCATTGGCGCTCTGAATGCTTAGTGCTGCTCATGTGGAAATATGCCATTTATGTAAAAGAAAGGGAGCCATCTCGTTCAATTTCTGCTCCTTCAAAAAATACATTGCTCTCGAGCCAGGACCAAGTATGTATCCCAGCAGGATCTGTCACACATTCGTTTTAGTTACTGCTGTTTGTGCATTAAATTGGACATTTTATTTTTTCCAGAATATTCCACAGAGGTGTTAATCCACAACATTTAGCGTGTGAAGTAATATGTTCCCTATATGCTAATGGGAGTTATCTGCGTGTGTGAAACCTGAGTTTCAGTGTCAGCGCTGCCGGGCAGAGCCTCTGAAGCCAGCAGTGGCTTCATCCATTTCAAAGCAAGCATTGATTTTTAATAAGATACCTTCCACAAACACAGCCCTCTCTCTCAACAGGGCCCTCACACGCTGGGCTTCAGCAAAGACTCCACCTGCCACCTCTGACTGGCCCCTGGGGGAAAATGACATTTGACCCTCCCACTTCCTGTCTGCAAAGATCTGGGCACAGTCCCTGCACGCATACACATACACACACATACGCCTGCACAGGAGGCACACAGACTTCCGTTATTGGCATAGAGGCTGGTATACTGACTGGGCTCATACAGTAGGCTGGTATACTGACTGGGCTCATACAGTGGACCGGTAAACTGACTTGCTGAGCAGACTATGTGTGTATGTGTATTTTGTAGCAAGTGGTATAGACTGCTGGAGACCCACTCTCTTGTTGTCAGTTTAGTTATTCTCCCAGTGTTGAGGTGAGATTGAACACGTTGTCCTCTTCTGTGTGTGGACGGCCAGATTGCCCCTGGTCACTACAGCTCAGCTTTTGTGACAGACTCTTCTGGTCTGACTTCACAAGTTCCCTCATGACGCACTTTTGACATAGAATTTGAGGAACTCTAGTTTATTCACTTCCCCAGTGATTTTTTCCTGTATAGAGGTTGAAATAACAATAAAAAACACATGTAAATTATGATGAAAACGCTGCATATTTTGGTTATTAGAAGTTCATAAAAAACGTGTTGAAATGTCTTTTAATGAGTTGTTAAAACCGTGCTAGCGCTCACTGCTGGATCACGATGCGGTGACCAAGCGAAGTTGGCGCCTTTACCTCACAAACAACAGCAGGAACATGCAGCACATCACAGCTCAGACTGGTGTGCCGCTGAAATATGTACAGCAAACAACACCGGACCCGAAACACCGAGCGGCGGTAACGTCAGCATCTCTCCCGCCGCCCACGCCGTCCGACAGAAGTTTGCCGTGACGAACGGGCTGTCCGCCCCGGAGCGACGCCGCTTCCCTCTCCAGGGTCCCGCTCGGAACGTTCTTGCGTCTTCCCAGCTGCATGCGTTGGGCTGTTTGAAGCTGCACACCAGCGGTCCGTCTCCGAGAGGTGTGTGTGCGAGTCAACTCGGCTGAGCCAAACGTCACGCTCGGCGGAGGATTTCACGTACCGTGCTCCGGCTGAGCCAAACTGTCGCCTTTGCAGCGAGGCGCGACCGGTCACGTGACCGTGCCGCTCCACTGCAGCTGAGCCGAGCTCAGAGCTCAGAGCTCGCTCGGTGGGTGGAGGTGCGGTTATGCCCCTGAGTGAGGCGGGGTTTTTTGAACCACGGGAAGAACCGGCGTTCACGAGCCCTCGTCACCTCCCGGCTGACCTCGGTCCAGGCGCCTGGAGCCGCTGCCGGTTCTCAGACCGCGGGCGCGTTGCCTTCCTGTCGTCGGTGAGTCACGTTACAGTGCAGATGGAGAAGGCCGCCGATTTGCATGAGCCGCGGAGACATTATCTATGCAGCGTCACGTGCGGCGTCTGGGCATCGCGCCTCTGTGACGGCACACCTGCAGCGGTTGACACAGCTCACGGAGGCGGAGCTACGGCTTTGCATGGGAAATTACAACGGACACACGGTGAACGCTAAGCCAGAAGGAATGCGGAAGAACACAGAAATTAGGGGCCGATAACCCAGCCCCGCTTGTGAATCCCGAACAGTGAATCGGACGCTTGCGTAATGACCTGCAGTTAATGAATAGTCTGCACAATTAAAACACTGCCTTCAAGAAACAAAGGGGGTGATTGTCTCTGTGAAGGTTGTGTCTGGGTTCCCACCCACAGACTGAAGTTTTATCTCCACTTGTCAAAGCTTTCTCTGGCTTAGAACACACACAGATTCCTCTCTTTTGCGGAGGGTGAGAAAATTGTTTTTCACCCCGTTAACAAGCCTTTTAGATGCCAACAGGCATGTAGGCTGTTTCAGATCTTCATCTAATGATCTGACTGGTAGATGGTATTTGATCATTGGACCCTGCAGACTGCTTTAGAAAGATCTACCTCATGCAAAACTTTGCTGGCCTACTTAGCCCATGTTCAGTCAGATCACAGTGCATCTTGACCTGTTCTCTGTAAAACTGAATGCAAAACCCTCATGGCAGAGCACGCTGCAGTTAGATTGAATAGAGCTCTTCCATCTGCTCAGCAGGTTGACAGTGATATTCTCCTCGGGGTCTGTGAATGAAAGTGCATGAGGTGAAAGTGCATGAGCAGTCTGAATGTACCTGCTTTCTGTGTCGAGATAGTGGTGATGCTCACTCCAGTGGCTAAGCCCTGGGAAGTGACCTGTAATGGCGGTGTAGGTAAGGGGACAGTGCAGGAATGAAACCACTAAAGCACTTAGAACAATTCTCCATTGCAACATGTGCAAAGTAACCTTGAGCACTGAAAAGAAAGGCATGCTTGTTACTCTCGCACTCAAGGTTATGCGCTCGAAACCACGCTTGCGTGTGTTTATATATTCAACAATTATACAGCAATTCCACAGCCCTGAAGTTAAAAGGTCACCCCCACCGCTCAACACTTCACAGCTCACTCGTGCTGCGGACGTTGAGTTTGCACTAGAGCTGTCCTGCACATGGCCTATCCGCGGTGACAGTCAGACCGACCGAGTTCTAAAGTACTACAGGGCTGCGGGGTCAGAGTCGGTGTTCTGGTCCGTGGTTTTGGTCACGGTGGTTAATTCTGAACGCGGTCTCGGAACGGCATGAGCTCTGCAACCCGGCGGCTGTGTGGAGTATCGCCGGCGTTCAGCCGCCCTGTCGAAACCGCGCGGTCTGAATAGGGCTTTTGTTCTGGCTCTGAGCGCGTCCCTGCGGTGAGAGTCTGGGCCGCAGCCAGCAGGTCAGGTGGCCGAAAAACAGCCAGCCGCCTCCAAACTCCCCCGGCTCCTTCTCAGGTGCAGCTTTGGGTTGAGAAAACCCCAGCTTTACCGCACACCTGGCCCCCGGTCGAGTGCCGTTTGTGGGTGCAGTTGAACGGCGACGTCCACAGTCTCTCAGCGGGATGTGATGTCGCCAAAGCCTCACCTGCTGCTCTGAATCAGCGTTCAGACTTTGTCAGAACTTGTCCATATTACCCAGGGAAACCTGCTGCTGCAGTTAGGTGCTTTTTGAGCATACAGACTGTTGCGGAACAGGCATTAGAGAAGCCTGTGGAAAGTGTTGTGAATCGACAGGTGGTGCTGCCTGGCACCCCTACTGTCATCCATACTGAAACTTTGTGGGAATGCTTTGGGTACGCCAGGCTGAGGCACCACACGCCCACACTCGCCTTGATATTGCAGCTGTAATAGCACTACAGTAGCCTTCGTAATAGTCATAATGGCACCACAATGCCCTTCATAATGCAGTTGTAATAGCACCACAATGCTCCTCATAATGCAGTTGTAACAGTACCACAATGCCCTTCATAATGCAGTTGTAATAGCCCCACAATGCTCTTTGTAATGCAGCTGTAATGGCACCACAGTGGCCTTTCTAATGCAGGCACAATGGCATCAAAACCCTCTCTAAGGCACTGCTGCTGTATTTTACTGCCATACACAGGAGTGTGTGTGTGTTATAAAGCTGCCATGGTCACGCTGTCTGTGGTGGGCTGCTTTGATTTGCATCACAGGCTGGTTTAGCCTGTGTGACAGGGAGCCTGGCACCATGTACGGCCGCTGTCCTCTCAGCTGCCCTGAAAATGCCCTCACTGTGGTTCTACATGGCCGTGAGATATCGAGTAGCTGCTGGGCCTCAGGAAAGACGCACTGCACCATGCAGGAGTGAGTCTCTCCATCCATCACTTCAGCTACACGGGGGGTTAACACGCAGCCAGGTGAGCATATGGAGCCAAGGTGGCCCCATTATGCAGGCGCACCCATGAAGATCCTGTGACGAGCGAGACGTGCAGTTTTCGGGGGGGTCGCTAATTCGTCGGGCCGCAGCGCGATCGTCCCGTTAACAGCTTTTTGATTGATAGGAGGGGAGCGTTCAGACCTCCGCGTAAGCAAGGCAGCGTCCTGGCTCCCTGCTGAGTCATTCAACTCCCCGCGACGCCAGCGCTCGACTGATCGAGGAACGGACAGGGATCAGCTCGTTCCTTCCCGTCCCAATGCATCAAAATGTCCTTTCTCAGCAGTTAGGGGGTTGTGTTTAGCCGCGCTAATGGAAAATCTGCAGCAGGACCGTTGCTTGCTTTTGTAGGCGTGATTGGGGCAGCAAAGTGAGATGTGGTTCTGCCTATGGGATTCTGAGATGCACCGCAATAGTAGCCAACAAACACCGACAGGACAGTGTCATAAATCAGACATTTCCTTTCATCTCAGGGCTTTATGAATTCACACGATTCTTCATTTTCCGCAAAGCCTTTGTATGCCTTCCAAAAAAACCTTACGTTGTTAAATAGGAAAAAAGTAATGCACAAATTTGTGGTTGGTTTCAGTTTTATATCTGATTATAAACGGCTAGTTTTCAGATCGTGAAATTCAGTTGTTTTCCCTCACATCCGGTTCTGTGCTCTCTCTTTTATTTGCGCTGTTAGCCTGTGGTCTCTGCGCCGAGTGAAACCAGCGCCAGGCGAAGTCCAGCAGTTGAGGGAGCACTCGCTTCGCAGGAGGTGTTTGATGAAAAAAAGGGCTTCCTCGCATTCTTTCCATGCTGAACGCCTGAGTCAGTCCACATTGCGTAATCTGCCAAAAACACATTTTTGTGGTTTATGTAACTTTTGGCCCAGTTGTGGTTTTTGGTTCAAACAGTGGCTGCAGAGACCCGTTTTTTGATTCCCTGCTCGAGAAAGAAAAAGGTCCAGTCTGACACCTAGTGGTCAGTTCTTGTAACAGCCGCAGGTTTTCGTCTGGGTTGAATGTTCATCCAAACTTTCGATGTCAGCTCTGCAGAATGCACTGTGGACATTTATTGAACAACTTATCTCATGTTTAAAGAACACTTTTATTTGTGATATATTTTGAGATCTTTTCAACACTCTTTCTTTGTTCCACCTCAAGATATGAATTTGACATGAGTTTAGTTGTAATTTGTCTGTGAGTGATAAGGCATTATCTTTCAAAAATCTCAGTGATTATATTCATTACATTACCTTTCATTATTGTCATTTTGCAGATACTCTTATCCAGAGTGACTTACATAGGATACAGTTTTATCCATGTATACAGCTGGATATTTACTGAGGCAGTTGTGGGTTAAGTACCTTGCCCAAGGGTACAACAGCAGTGCCCCAGCAGAGAATCAAACCACCAACCTTTTGGATATGAGCCCTGCTCCTTACCACCATGTTACACTGCCGCCCATTCATGGGCACTGCAATTTAGCAAGGAGTATTTCCCTTAGATATGTGATGCTTGAGACTAGTTATTTGTGAGTTTAACACCTGAGGACAGGGTGGTGATGGGTGTCCCTGCTGTTGCTGTGATGTGTGGCGCTGTGATGTGTGGCTCTGTGATGTGAAACTGCTGAAAAAATGCTTAGTCTCTCACAGCAGACTCACTGAGTCACTACCCTTCAGGAGGACTCAGCTGGGACCAAACTTCCTACAGCAGAACCATTGTGCCAAATATTCTCTCACACTGGCTTGTTTTATAAGGAGATTATCCAGCTGGGTAGGGCCTTTGAGACTGAATAAAGGCCCTGTGAATTTGTTTTTATGTGAAGCAATCTGATCATTCAGCAGCTGTCTGTGGACAATGAATTGTGCCGCCAGCAGGGGGCAGCATGTCTTTTCAAATCCCGTAGTCTGCTAAATAACAGAGGGGCTGCAGCTCAGTCAGGCATCAGCTGTGAGAAGGAACACGAAGGAGTAACATTTGCTATGAAGTCTGGTGGCAATCAAAAATGTGAAAAAAGGCCAGTATGCACATTTGCAATGGGCACACATTTGTGGCTTGTACAAGAGCAGAATTTTGTCTGTCTCTAACACCACTCATTAGATCAGTGTGTGTGTGATGAAGTCGATGCTGTGTTCAGATGCCGGAGTTCATGCAAAGCTGTTGTGCTGTGCCACTGATCTGAACGCTGACTTAGATAGAGAGATCCATGCCTACAGAAGCAATCAAAACGGTGCACCCATTGCATATGAAGGCGGAACCCTCCGTTTTACCCATGTTGTTACCCTCTTTACTGTAACTAATAATGGCAGTCAGAATATGGGCTCATATTGAGTACAGAATGCATGGCAGCGTTTTGGGATTGATTATAATACACGAGTGTTCTGTGCTGAGTGTGTCTGTAGGCTGTAATGAGAGCTCTCTCCTGCTTCAGAATGCTCTTGTGTGGAGCTGTGTAGGTCTGAGAGCCCTCTGTGTCTGGGTCTCGTGTGGCACTGGCAGCGCAGACCGGGCCGGGCTCGCGAACGCTCCGGCAGAGAACAGACCCCCTCTTGTTCTTTGCGTCGGGTCGCCCCCTCCGTCACCCGTGTCACATGACCCTTTTTGCTGCGGCGGCACGCTCTCTCTCACCCACACATGCGCACACACACGCGCAAAAATAAACCAGGGACTTTTTCCAGTTTGTTCCTGGGTTCGCTTGCTATAATTACGAGTGCAATGCAGATTTTGTGTGTCCCACTGGCGGTTACAGCTTAAATTGTGCATTTCAGCTGTTAGCCACATAACAAAGTTTGTCACAATTGTGCTTATTTAACATGTGCTGGAAGTTCCCATTGTTAGGCCAACGGATTGCTGCCAGCCTTATTGTAAACACAGGATGTTCTGTGACTGCAGTGTGTTGTACAAAAGAGCTGTGTATCATAATGTTGTAGAGGTGGCCTATCCTGCAGTATGTGGCCCTTTCGTGTGTAATTTAAACACTGTGTTCAGTAACCTGTCTGCTGACATGTTTTCCTTTTTTTTGTTTTTACAGGATCTGGAAATAGTGTACTCCTATCTCCATGGAATGGAGGCCCTGTCCAATCTAAGAGAACATCAGCTAAGGTGAGATCCTGATCTGGGGTCAGCTGTGATTGTGTCATACATGAAGTACACCCATAACATCCAACTGACCACTTAAGTAGTAATTGAAATGTCACCCATTGAATTTGCATTGCAGAATAGGGTTCAGATATTTAGAAATAGACACGTTATTGCAGTTGTAATGTTATTGTGATGTAATTCAGTTGTACAAATCAATACATGATGGGTCACTGGTAAGCTTGGTTCACAGACCGTTAAATGTTGCCCAAGGGAAGACTAAACTTCCCATAGGATATTGATCAGTTTACATGCGTGGACAAACAACAATTCTGTAAGGCAGAGTGTGTAACCTCTGTATAACACATTGCTGTAGTACTAACCTTGTTATCTGTTGCAGCTAATCAAGTGTGAACACTGGCTTTGTGCTCAGAATCTGATTCCTATAATCTCTCTCATCAAGATGCTATTGATATCACCGCAAGTTAAACGTGACAGAGTATCTGAAAAATAACCAGAAATCCAAACATTTTGTACTTAATTAGGCAGAGGGCCCTCAGACCTTTCACTGTGCGATTTGTTCATGACTTGAATTAATGAATTACACTTCCCATTCACCCAATATTTCTCATTAATGTTTGCGAGATGCCAAACTCACAACATTGTGAAAGTAACAAAATGAGCAGCATGTTTATTTATATTCATTTATATAACAAACATGTTCATTTATATTCATTTGTAATCAAAGTTGGCGACAACTTGAATCAGAAGAATTCAGTTCTGCAACAGAATAACTTGTTGAAGGTGTAAGGTTAGCATTGACCCTTCTTTAATGCTGAACCGATACTGAAACACAGCACTTTTTTAAACATTGATTATGTAACGCCTAGAGAGTTAGATCTCGGGGGGGGCTTCGTCCTGTTCTGGCCGACCCCCGCGGCTCCCCGGCCGTCCCCCGAGGCGGTCACATGTCCGGCCGGGCTCCGAAAACTGTTTATCCTGGAGTCGGTTCCCAGCGCAGCGCACCGCATGCTCACACATGCGGATTAAGAGTTCGGGGAACGCCTGGGGGATCACATGACCCCCGGGGTCCGGAACATTCCCGGGCGTGACCTTTCGGAGGCCCTTCTGTTCACTTGACTCTCGTACGAGGCGTGCGGAGGGGACCGATATAGCCCCTTGGAAAAAAAAGGGCCCCCGAGAGTATTCGCACTCTAAGCCGGCGCCGTATTTTTAACAGCTTTCATTCCGTCCTGTGTTGTGTGTGCGTGTATTTTCACTGGTGATTTATCATGTTGAACTTGCCTCTGTTCTCCTGTTCTGCATTAGTGAGCAATGAGACATGCTAAACCCTTACCCTCCATTGTGTGAAAGTCCACACCCCCCTCTCTCCTCTGTCGACAGAATTAAGTGGCTAAATCTGGGAAGGGCCTAGTACGGGGTCCAGGAATGTGGATGTGTAGGGACTTACTGACTTTGAACTCTCTCCTAAAAAGTTACAAAGAATTTCAAGCTCCATGTAGATGTAGCCTGCATGCAAACGGACAGCATAAAAGAAAACGAATGGTAATTCACGAGAAAAGATCCTCAAATTTCCCTGAGAAATTTATGAAGTTGGACTGACGCATATTCTCTATACAGTATTAGGGCCTGGAATGTTGTGTATAGGCCTGTATAGATGAATCACCCCTAGTGAGGACATTATCAGAAGAACCATTTAAGGCTTCCTTCGTTTTATCTACCCACGTCTCACTCATTCACATACCACAGAGTTCATCCATTCACGGATTGCCAGCTCATCTGTGTTCGGTCTCGGAAATGCAAGATGTCCTTCATCTTTCTGTGTCTTGTTTTCGCAGGTTGATGTGTGAGTCCGTGAGATACGAGAGGCACGAGGCCAACGAGGTGTTATACTAGTAAGTGTCCCTTTTCTGCGCATGAGAACAGGATTCCGTATGTTCTCGTTCCTTCATTCTTTCATTAACTGGCCCGAACGTGGTGTTCCGGAACTTTTCCCCAGAGGGTCACAGGTTTTCCACCTGGGCACGCATTATGTGCCGATCTGCTGATCCTTATCTTATCTGGATGGGCTAAGGGAAGTCTCACAGCATGAGGCGATCCCTCCAGATCCTATAGGGACCAGTCGATCTCTAGCTCTAATTCTGGGTGACATGTTTAGGACTTGCTTTGGTTCTGGAATACTGCCAGCAATTCAAGACAGAAATGGGAATTATAAAGAAAACTGTTGAAAAGGAACAACTGATGAAACATTTTTTGGTCTTTTTTTTTCCAAAAGAAAAAAAGGCCCCCTTCCATGTCTTTCTGGCATAAAATGTTCATGTGTTCGATTCTGGTGGGAGCTTTCATTTTGTGGTCCGATGTTGTTTTCATTTCCAAAGTGGGTTGTTGACACAGACCCTCCTTTTACGCTGAGCCAACAGGAGGAGCTGTATTAGTCACAGCATTGTCCATACATTTAGGTTTGTAAAGAGGCTTTAAAACTACCTCTTCTGTGAATACAACCTGTCCTAATATTGCCCTGTGAGTCAGCTGTGACTCAGCACTTCTGTGAAAGTGAATAAAGAGATGACCAGGTGACCCCCCTCAGACATCCGCTGGGAAAGGAGAGCCACTGTGTCATGTACAGGTCTCGCTGAGATGCTTCAGACATAGTTATATAAAGATGAATCATTTTGTAATGACACTTCAGTGCCATTAAGGTGAAGCTGCATGCACTTTCATGTATGCGCTTGTCTCTTTCTTTCCACATGTCTATGGAAGGGTGTAAGTGGTCTGAGACGGGTAGGGAGTCACTTAAAGTGGTACGAATAGATGCATTTCTCTTTGCGTTGTGGTCAGAGGCATAAACAAGCCTCCCTCATCTGAAGTGCTGTGGTCATCCATGTGTAGAAAGGGAGAATTGGCCTTGAATATGTTGGCGGCAAAGTAGTGTTGTTGTTAAAGATTGAGACCCTGGGGTTGCAGGTTCCAGTCCCGGGGTGGGACACTGCTGTTGTACTCGTGCTGAGGTCTGTACTGTATTTGTACTGCAAGACACTGAGTCTAACTTGGTAAACATCCAGCTCAGCAAATGGACAATATGTGGAAGTGTCAGCTCTGTACATCGGCCTCAGTCAGGGCGCTTTGTAACGACATATACCTCCCTGCGCAGAAGACATTACTGCCCTCAGCCGTCTTAAATGTTTGACGTTCGGCCGACGCTCCCTTTGTCTGCGCGGCGACCGCTCCAGCGCGTCCTTGTGATGAGAGGGCCCGCCTGTTTCCTGTGCCCGCGTTTGATCCTCTCGCTGGCACAAGCTCTCCATTGTTCGGCGTGGGACATCCTGCCCCGGGCCGCGCGGGGTCACCGTAGACCCCCCGTCCCACTGCCGCATAGCCAGGGGCACCCCCTGTCACCCAGACGGGCGGTCACGGCGATGTCACGCTCCTGTCCTTGCGCTAACAGCCGAGCAGATCCATCATAGGTGTGAAGGCCTTGTAGTCTGAGCAAAAAATGAAGACTGACATCAATTTATTTTTTAATCTATTGCTCAAGCTGTTATTTTTTTCCTGTATTTGTGTTATTTTTTGGAAGCTCAGACTATGGTATGAGAGCCACTCCGCTAGCAGAAGAGTCTGGAGTCAGATGTGTTGAAATCACCTAGGCTAGTACTACATGAGAATGTAACAACCTGGGAAAGTGTTTGGTCTGACACGCCGATCTGTGTGAGGGATATTGACTTGGCTTATATGTCCAAGTAAACACTCTCCTTTGGGTTCATTTTAAAAACCTAATTGACACTCACCCCATATGAATGACAGTCTGTTCTTCCATTGCGTAACCCTTCTTACATTCTTATTTAAAAAAGGTGGCTCCTGAATTTGACATGGAACTATGATTAAACATGTCTCTTAAAATGGGGTGTTTGTGTTAGCGGTTCATCTCTCAAATTTGACTTGTCTTGATATCAAGTGTTGCTGCTATAATTTAGATTTTTCAAAAACTGTTACAGAAGTAAGCACTGTCAGTTGTGTCTGCGCTGGCGGTCACGGCGATTACACAGCAAACCCGCTGCGATCATTAATGATCTGCCCTGAAGTGATCGCAGAGCTTCCCCGAATTAAAACAAGCGTTTGGTGCAAAAAGGGCGCAAATGAGCCCCTCAGAGGCTGCGGCGAGGGGTCGTCCTCTTCCTTATGCACTTCTATCTCTTTCTGCGGGGGGATAACGAGCGGGAGAGCCCGGGATCGGCCTCCTCATTAGCAGACAAACTTCCCCCGCCGCACCTCCGCGTAGAGACAGATTAAACAAAGGCAATGCAGATGAGAGGGCGCCGCCGAATGCACACTAAGCAATTCCCCTTCTCTCCCCCAGGGCCTCCCCCTTCTCCGCCTCTCTCTGTTTAAAGGGGTGTTTTATTAGATATGGCAACACGGCCCCGGTTATTCCCCTCCCTCCCCCCGGCCCCCTGCGGATACGTCTGCTCGGCTTAGCTCTCATTGGCCGACGGGGAACCCCGCTGCTAGCTCCAGGGTAAGATGGCGACGGCGTCACTTCGCTGTGCGGGGGGAGTTGAGCGGAGCTTTGCGAGACGCGCGCCGGGGGCTCCTCCAGCAAGATTACAAATAAAGCCTTCAGGCGAGAGAGGTCTGAAAGCTGCATTCATTTACTCCCCGAGACCCCTCTCTGCTGTGTGTGCTGGGACCCCCTTACTGGAGATGGAACATTCTAGACCGCGTGGGCATTTTCCGAGCGAGCTGTGGGAACGGTACTTAGCCAGTGAGCATCTCTGTCAAACACAGTGCGAATGACCTGAACCGCAGTGCCAAACGCGCACGTATCCATTGGACACACACCGCCATTCATGTCACACAGTCGCCAGCTTTCAGACCTGCTCCGGCCCTGTCAGTGCATGCTCCCCGCAGGCCAGGACAGAGGTAGCTGTGTGCCTGCCGGTTTAATTAAAAACCCACACCCCCAACAAAGGCGCCAGCCTTACCCCTTTCACGCCCCGGCTGTCAATGGCCTCCCTTGACCACTTAATTCCAGCCTCAGTAAACCTCTGTGGCGGTGTTTGGTCGGCGCTTCAGGGCACGGTTTGGCGGCCGCTGCCCGGCCGCCTGGTCCCCATCACAGCCCCTGCTTGTGTGACGCGACAGTGAAGGGCTTCATACACCGCCTTGCCTCCCCCCCACCCCCTCCGCACGGCTGGGGACAGGTACTCAAATCAGCATGCAGCTGCTAGCGAGAGGCTTTCCATTATTTATCTAATTTACTCTCATCCTCCCTCTGAGCTTCTTGCGTATGAGGTATAAACCTGCCATCCCAAATGCCGAATCAGAGTCATAAACCTCTGGAAGACCCCGTTTTAAATTTCCATAATTCATCTGGCTGCATTTGGAAGCCACATGTCCTCCGTTTGCACTAGCACTGATCTCTCAGGTGTGCAGGAGAGGGGGGAGGAGCAAACATCTAAATTCTAAATAAGCCGTGAAGGCACTCCCGAGTGAGAGGAACTCAAGAGCTTTTCAACACTAAATAGAATCTGCTACAGTGTTGCTCTTGTTCCAGTGTTGCAGTGTTGCTTTTTAGTATTCGTCTGTTGTTCTGAAAGATAAACAGGATAAGTAGTATCTTCACATTGTGTGTGTGTAGTTAACCCTTCAGAGTCCAGGACCTGCCTGTGCAGCAGAGTTGATGACACAGATTAGCATAGATGGGATGCTGCCCCCATGGCATTTTGCACTCCACTCGCATTAGCTGTACAGTGTCTTCTATTTATTTTTCACCCACAAGCTGAAGACGCATTGTGTCTTCTGCATTCCTGCCTCCAAGTGTGTTTGCTCATAATTTCTCTTTTTTGAGTGTTCACATCAAACAGCCTAAAAGAGGCACCACCTGCCAAGTTACAGGTCAGAATCCTTTGGACTACAACTCCCATGAAGCCCTGTGCTTGATGAGGGAGAGAAGAGGCTGACGGTGCTGCTGTGTTGCCCGCCCCCCTGCTGGCCCTGCCAGCCTGTCAGTGCTGTGAGTGTGTAGCTTAGCTGTGGGGCGGGGCTATACCCCGCTCTACGCCCTGCTTGCCAGCATCTCCTGGCATCCTGTCCTCTTGCTCTTCGCCAGCTCTACGCTGTAGCTGAATAGCGGTATGTCCACACCTCATCCTGACCGGTCACTGAGGTTTGTATGCAGATCGGGGGGGGATGCAGTTGGGTTTTGAGGGATAAAGAAAAATGGCAGTTGATTGATGGCACCTTGTTAGGATTGAGTCACAGTTACTTTATTAGCAGCTACGCTACATCGGTAGTGACACCATTAGATGAATGTTTTAGCTGTGCTTTTATCCGAAACAGTGTTTTAGTACTACAGCTAAAAATGACAGGTGCTACTGGAACATCGAAATGATACTAGTCTTTCATTTCATGTGGCATTATAGTAATGATCCAGTAATGGTTCACAGCCAAAAAAACACCTGTTTCACATGTCTAGGCCACCTGTCAGACACGACAACACAAATAGCATAATTGAGGTAAATTGGCTTTTAAAGGGACCGCCAAAGAGTTCCACAGCAACCTGAAAATGGTTGTGAAATTACTTCCATTAGTGTGATTTTACAGCGCTGTCGTGATATTGCTGAAATGAAGAGCGCTACCAGCTGTTGGAAAGATGACCTGACAGTTATCCCGTGGCTCTGATTCCAAAGTGAGGTTTAATCCGCTGGAACAAGCTCGCCTTTAATAATAGTGATTTGATATGGGGGAAAGGCTCGAAAACCATTTCAAACCCCCACATGCACATACCCTCAATCACCGGCATAGTCCTAGGTGAAAAGATGAATGTGCATGTTTTGAAGTACTTTTGCATTGATGAAACCATCAAAAATCTGATTTGAATCTCTTTTCTAATGTATTCTGAGGTGATGGTTTGACCAGTATCGGTTGACCAACTGTAGTGAATGGGAACACTTACATATGAGTCTATCAGTCAAAAATGACATTGTGTGAAGTCTTCCTGATATCCCACCAAAAACTGTCGAAGGGTGACTGCTTCAGAAAGAGTTGTACGATATATCGCCCCCCCTTCTGGGTGAAGTTCAGTATTTCCCCCCCCCTTCCCAGTAGCCTTTTGAATTTCCCATGAACCGAGGTGAAACAATTGTAAAATCGCCGTTTGTCTCTTGTTGTGGTAGAAGCCCCTCCCCTCTCCTCTCCGCCGGCGCTGAACGGCTCCCGGGGGTATTCCAGCCGCCGCGCGTGTTTGATAAACATTTCAAAAGGTTGTCGGCGGGCGGATGACCCAGTTCAGTCAGGCATGCGCGGCCTTGGCGCTCGGCGTTCCCGTGCGGCGGCGGGCCCGTGTGATTAATATTTCACCCGCGCCGCCTCCGACGGGGGCGAGGAGCGGCAACGGAACCCGAGACGCGCCGTTTCCAGCGCCGGGGAGAGCGAGGGCTGTGGGCGTGTCGAGCCGGCTCATTAGCATGACGGCGGGGGCGCGGAGAAGGGGAGAACTATGGGTAATTGAGCTCTCTAAAAGAGATCATTCAGTACATACTGTGCTCTTCATGAGCAAATCTAGTACTTCATGGCAATGAAGCGTGTGTGTGTGTGTGTGTGCGTGTTTCTGTGTGTGTGTGCGCGCGCATGCTCAATCGTGTGCGTGTCGGGAGTGGTGTTAAAGGACCCCTGCATGCCTATAAGGAATGACTTTGTAGTCGTGCTCCCCATTGATCAGGGCGTAATTCACTCCCAATAATCGCACGCAATGCATACTGCAGAGAACATTCACAGCTTTGAGATAAAAAGGCTGCTCATATACACATGTATACAGTTCCACACATTAAACCCTCAGAAATAAGCCCAGAGCTCAACAGTAGCTGAACTGTACATCAACAAGATGATTCTAGCCCCATGAAATGGCCTCTCTATCTTCTGAAAGCCACTCTGTATGTGTGGGCAGGTTTGTTTTAATTGTAGTTTGCCCTGATTGATTGTTCATAATGCATTTTTTTTCCCTTTTGCAGTCCGGATGACATTGGCACATGCTGGTATATTCTCCTGTCTGGTTCAGTATTCATCAAAGAATCCATGTTTCTGCCCAGAAGCAGGTAAGTCAACCAGCACATCTAAGTACTTTATCAGTAATTTATAAGAGCAAAAACTCGTGTTGAAGGAGGCATGAGCTCAACATTACATTACAGCTGTGTCCAGGTTCGAGGGTACTCTATGTAGCCTGAACTAATCCGTAAGCTAGACTGATTTTTCACTTGAAGTGTGGTGTTTTTGCACTTTGATGCCGTAATACAGGGTGACTTGAATCCTTTTCCTTTAAGGGTCGGGGCCCTTGAACGCCACATAGATGTTACATTGGTGGAATTAATCAAATGTTCCCTCGGCCCTGAAGATGGCGGGTGAACGAGGCCTCCCCAGTCAGGCAGTGCAAATCCGTGTCCCTGCAGCTCTGCTAATGGCACACCCGAGTGACAGACACGTGTATCGACACTGTGCCACAACTCCATTTACACAAGCTGAACGCTCAGCATTAAACATTCTGAGTATATACTGTTAGCCAGCGTTTTGGGTTCTGGATTAATCTGTGTTTGACAAAAGCGTCCAAGGCCAGAGTATATAACAGCAGTTATGTACAGCAGTGTGGTGTAATGTTAAAGGAGCAAGGCTCGTGACTGAAAGCTCGCTGGTTCGATTCCATGCTGGGTCACTGCTGTTGTACCCTTGGGCAAGATACTTAACCCAGAATTGCCTCAGTAAATATCCAGCTGTATACATGGATAAAACTGTAACCTATGTAAGTCACTTTGGACAAGAGCATTTGCTTAATGGCAATAAGGTACTGTAATGTAATAACAGTTTATAGCTGTAATCGTGGCCATGTTTGTCAAGCATTTCAATTTCACTGTTTTAAGGATTGTAAAAATGCTACTTGGTGCTTGTAATGCTGAAGTACACAAGGCGCACGCCGCAGTGCTTCAACATGCTGAGGGTGACAGCAGCAGCTACGCCACCCCGCAGCCTTCCCCTACCTAATGGATGGAGCTAAGTGGTGCTGAGCTTCATTAGGCCCCATCTGGAGGGGAGATCCCCTGGGAATGGCAGGTTCCCGCTGAAGGGGATGCTGGCCGGCCAGTAGGGGGCGTGATTCCCTCTGAACCGAGTGGGGGAAAAACCAATGCCTCAGTACAGTGAGGGGTCCTGTAACCTGCATGGTCATTAAAAATCTCCTGACTTTCTCAGTCTGGATCTTCATATCTGGCAATTTAATCATCCCCTAGTGTGAAAATTGCATTATATTACATTATTGTCATTTAGCAGGCATTCTTGTCCTAAGTGACATACATAGGTTACAGTTTTTACATGTCATCCATTTATACAGCTGGATATATACTGAGGCAATTGTAGGTTAAGTACCTTGCCCAAGCTGGTCTTGTGACTGAAAGGTTGCTGGTTCAAGTCCCCACTGGGGCACTGCTGCTGTACCCTTGGGCAAGGCTCCTAACCCAGAATTGCATAGGTAAATATCCAACTGTATAAATGGATAACATGTAACAATTGTAACCTATGTAGGTCGCTCTGGATAAGACCATCTGCTTGATGACTATGATGGAATGTAATGTAACGAAATAGCAGGCAGGTGGAGGCTACATGTTGGTGGACTGAAGCCTCTGAGGTCATGGGAGCATTTTGAGGACGTGGAGAAGAAGGACTACGCCGTTGTATTCATGTGTTAGTGAGGCTGCTCTTTCAGCGCGTTTGCCTTGATGCCTATGTGGTGCAATTTGGGGCATTTCACCGCCAGCCTTCATCAACAATGGGAGATTATGTAAATGAAGCCGAGCAACCACGCACCCTGCAATCACGCGTGTTTTTAATGCATGTTAAAGCAGGTGTTCAATAGCAGTCCTCAGCTATATCATGACACAAATGAATGGGACTTATCATGTATAACAAAGCCCAGCGCCATAGACACAGGTCATTACTACTGTTAATTACCTCCACAGCATAATCATGGTTATTGTTATCATTGCGGCTCAGTTGTGCAAATGATTTTAACAAGTAAAATGAAACCAGGGGTGACTTAACCCTCTCTTTTGTGAATAATATGTTTACTGAGGAAATTTGCTCATCAGAGTGAAGTCTAGAAACGGTGCTAACAACCATCTGAACTGATGGAATTGTGGAAGTTGTAATTGTGACGGTTGTGAGAATCGCTATCAGTGTTAATTGTACAGGCGTCCTAATCCATGGTGATTTAAAGAGCATTTTCACATGCAAGCACAGAGCACAGCACAAAGTACGGAGTACAGGATTCACGAAGCACAAGTACAGCCAAGCGCATTTACATTCATTTACGTAAGCAAGGTAACTTACTTAAAGTAAGTATAAGTAAACATAAAGCATAAGTAGATTAAAATGCAGTGCAAAGGGCAATCCAAGCACAAATCACAAGCATAGCTGCGGCAAATACCAGTATGATTCACATCAACTAAAGCAAGTTTTACCCATGCAGTGTCTTCAAGCTGAGGGTGCAGGTAATACAGTCAGACGAGTGGCTTGTCTGGTTATGGTAAAGTGCTCAGCAGTGCATCGCATTCACAGCACAGACCAGACTTTAGGAATCAGAAGCACAGCCTGAAGAGAAGAGGAGAAACACACAGGTAGACGTCAGTGCACCATTTTGTTTTGCCTTTTGTGTGGGTGTGAAGTACTGTCATTTGTGTCATGATGTCAACTGACAGGTGTACAAGACATTGTCTAGTTCAAATGCACTTTTATACTTGCATTAAGGCAGAAAAGTGTCAAAAATGAGATACATTTTTGTCAAGTTCTATAGGGAATAACCTTATTTTATAATTACTGAAGGTTTGGGTGACATCCCTCTAGTGTGCCAGCGTAAGAGGAATATATTTGGAGGGCACACATCCTTTCCTCAAGAAATTCATATTTTGATTTTTATTTAAAAAATGGGGTTCCACTGGGTACCTGAGCATGTTTTAATGTAGCTTCACCTCATTAAACAAGCGTATAGCATTCACAATTGGTTAACAATATATTTAAAAAGGCCACTTCGTTATTGAGCTTAAGACGACATCAAACAAGCTCAAGAAGCAACATGTCGACCCCGACACGGGGCCCTCATCACACGAACACTCAGGTCAATTACATGATCGATACAAATCAATAACGCGGCATCGCGTGTCCGCCGCAGTAAAGTTCAGCATCAGACCGATTTGCGGTCACCGTCAGGGGTCACAGAGGTGACACATTACAGCGACCGCTCTCAGAACGGAGCTCCCGTTAGTCCCCGGGCCACACCGCAGCTGAGTCGGAGCTCCGTGACAGGCCGGCGTCGAACTCCGCCTAGGAAATCAGCTGTGACAGGTGGAACGGGGGAGACCACGGCAGGAGTAAGCGGAGCTCGCCGGCGCGGATGAATGGAGTTTCCATGTCAGGCCGACGGCTTCATTCCGGATTTCAGCACCCTAGGTGCCAGCAAACTCTACCCTGCCCCTACTTGTAAGGCGGCCAGCACCACGGCGGCTTCAAGGAAGAGCGACGTAATTGAATAGAGAATCACACAAGCGCCCTCTGCTATTTAAAAGGGCTGGCGTGACATTCAAGACAAAATAACAGTTGTCTGCGTAGAAATAGCACTGAGGATCATGCTGTGAAATCCCCTACATGCTGTTTTTTGTGCTGTATGATTTTTTTCCCCAGTTCTTTTACTTAAATAAGTGAGCAACCAATCTAACAGTGGCGTCAGAATGCTTAAAATGTGTGAAAAGGGGAAATCACAAGTTGAAATGTGCTGTTTTTCCCTGTGAAGCCCATCACATTTGTGCCAAGGTTGCCTGTTCAGCTGAAGATAATTGATGAGGTTGTCATCAGCTTCAGTGTGCATTAAATAAAGGGACTGGCAGTGCCCGTGGTTTGTGACTGAAAAATTCCACGAGAGTATTGCATTACTCCTGTGCTTAAATCCTTATCCTAAGATTATACTGGCTCTGACCACCACATTTCCTCCACAGAGTTAGAGGATGGGCACTGTTGTTTTTCTCCTTCATGTGACATTTTAAAGCTCACCGAGGGTCATTCTCTGATGAGTGGTCATTGGCTAATCTTCAAGTTATTACTTTACAAAGGTGTCCAATTGGAGCTTGAAATGAATCTTGTTTTTTATTTAAAGTCTGTATTTGAAAGTGAACCCAAATGAAAGCGTTTAGTTGGACGTACCGAGCACAAGCCCAGTTGGGGGTCCTGACGAGGCAGAATTGCAGGGGATTGATAAGCCCGATCAAACGTCGTCGCCAGGTTGTGTTTTCCGCCAGAGGCAGCCAATGTGGCTTTTAAGTGGTGCGCTTGAACGGGACTTTGGGTGGGGCAGAGTCGTGGCCACTGCCTGTCAGGTCAGGGGGCTGTGGCATGGAGAGCGTGGGGGGGTTTACACACACACACACACACACACACACACACACACACACACACACACACACACACACACACACAGCCAGAGGTGGAGGGGTCAGCCTCGCAGGAAATGAGCCGTCCGCTGGAATGTTGGCTTCAGTTCTCAGCACGTAGAGCGCTGGGGTGAGAGAGAGCGCTCACACACACACGCACACACACACACACACACACACACACACACACACACACACACACACAAACACCCATCCAGCCCAGCCCCAGCCCTCAGAGAGACATGCGAGCAGCGCAGTGAGCTGTCAGAAGAGACGCACAGCGGCGGGGATCTGAGCAGAGGATTTCAGCACAGTGCCGTAGCCAGACCTACTTGGAGCCAGGGTGAGTCGTTAAGAGAGCGTCGGACCGACAGGGGCGGCTTACAACTTTCTACTAACGCGCCTGGTGTGCAGACAAGCAGGCGCAGTCGGAGAAAGTCTTTCTGTGGGACTGCCAGGGGGAACCCGATTGTGCTTTTACTTAAAAGGTTCACTGGATTTAAACCAGACTGCGGGTGGTGCTAGCTAATTCACACTGCATAGAGCGCAGCTGTCAAACACAAGGCAAGAAATGGAGACCATTTATGTTGTGTCCGTGTTATTGGTGGACTGTCCCCACAGAAAGTGTAAATGGAAACGAAAACGTGCTTTGTAGTAGCGTACGGTTGTTCGCGCAGTGATTAAAAACGCACAGGCTTACCCGCGCGTTGAAAAGCGAACCGAGGGTCCAGTAAGAGCGGTCACGCTTTTCAGTATTTTGAGTTTTAAGCGTCCTCTTCAAACCCATAGTAGAAGAGCAGAGCGGTGCTTTCGAGGGGTGGGAAAACTGCAGTGGCAGGTGCCAGCGTGTTTCGGTAAGCGTGATGCCAGGTCGTATTTTGGGGGCGCTAAAGCCATGAGTCACCGGTCAGCTCGTTGATATGATTTCAGCTCCTAATAAAAGCAGCGGGCTCGTGCTGTTGCAGCATGCGCGCGGTGTTTGGGAACAAGGAGGGTCTGTACCGCGTGTCACTGTAATCACTGAGCCGGAACAGCAAAGCCTTCAGAGGTGGTAAGCGTCTATTTTTTCAGGATGGCAGTAAAGTTACCGGGGGTTTTTTTGTGGTTGGTTTTTCTTCTTCTCCTCCAGTCATGTAAAAACATTGAGCTGCTGTTTTTCCGTGAGTCCAGCGTGAGTATTGTCATTTTTCCTGCAGATGAAAGCGTGGTCCTTCTGAAGTGGTGATTTGCCCCCGTGGGCTGCTGAACTGGGACCTCTACCTGCGTAGTTCAGGTCACTGCAGCCGGGCGAGGGAAGGATGGAGAAAGGGGTGTATTTGAAGGGCAGCCTTTTACAGTCTTCAGGCTGGCCAATCGGAGATCTCGCTCACGGGGTCACCTGTTAGCGATCTGCGCGCTCCCTGTGTAGCGCTGTCGTTTTCACGCACTGCGGTGGTGCGTGTTTTCCCTCACCCCACCCTTGTCGAAGGCGTGAAACGGGCTCTGTGTTGTTTAACCTTGGAGCGGCCGACCGGCCCGGTGCTCGGTCCCACTCTTCAAAGCCGAGAGGCTGAGAGGAGGGGGGGTGCCGTCCCCACTGAGCCTACGCCAGAGCGGAGCGTGTGATGAATGAGTTTACATTCCTGGGCTGTGGAATGGCATTCCAGCCGTGAATCCCGACTGTTGTGTAAGAGGAATGCAGAGGCCTGGAGGGTGTGGGGGGGGCGGGGTCGTCCGCCTAAAAAACACCACGGTTCTGCGTCTTGGGAAAACTTCGAGTAGGCGCTGCTTCGGAACACCGTGTTAGCTTAGAGACCCGCACGTCCGCCAGACGCGCTTTTCCCTTTAACGGACAGGGAGCTAAACGGATCGGAACGGAATTGTTATGTGCTGGACGGGTTGCCGGAGTGCCCTGAGTAAGTTGAATTTACCGCCCGTGCGTGGATTTGTGTGATATCAGCACGCGCAACATAGCTCACACATGCACCTCTTTGAAAGTTGCTCCTCTATGCTTCTTCACTCATAGATGCTAATCTGCTGGGATTTCTGCATAAGTGTCCGAAATGACTTTTTGAGCCATAACTTTCAGATAACCATGTTTTGGCGTAATTGTGCAGCCCTTTGTAACTGCCTGGGCATAGTACAGACGTGAGCTTTGCGTCATATAGATTATATTGATCTTTTCTATTGACTGCAGTTGTTTTTCTTGTGCAATATGTGTTTTATATAGTCTTATTCTCGTTATAGTGTAATATGGTATTCAGAATTTGTGGTTGATTTTTCTATTAATTGTGCAGATACAGCCCTGGAGTCAGGCTTGAGTCAGGGGGCTCAGGTGCAGTGCTTTGAGCATGTGCAATATCAATGAAGGATTGAAATTAAAGGATGCTCTTGATTCTCACCCTAATGCCCCCTCTCTGATAGTGCTCAGACACGTCATTAGCATGACTCCCGGAGAGGTCTCAGTTCATATTGAAACCATCAGCAGTATACACTGTATTAACATCCATGACCAAGAGTGAATTACTGAAGGCAGAGTGCAGTGGAGAATGAGTGTGGGTCCCATCAGTGCATCTGCAATTTAAATGGAAAGGTGATGGCTGTCTATACGCCACTCAATGGAGCTGGTCTTATTAGGAGCCTCTGCCGCATTCATGAGCCATGTGATACCTTTGAAACCATAAAATATCCATTTTGCACTGATTTGATGTGCTGTATGAAGTCTTGCATGGAAGAATAATACAGATGCATCTGTTTAGTAAGGGGGACCAAGTGGCTGTCCATCTGTCTGTCCGTTCATCTGTCCATCCATCTGGAACAGTCACAGCACATAGCTTCACTCCTGTCTGTGACATGACCTCTGAACACAGACAGCGGTGATCCCCCATCATAGCAAACCCGTGTCTCCCATGCGATTGTTCTTAACTGTGCCCACAGCACAACGTTGGCCTGGAGAAAGAAGGCACTGGCAAAATTTCAAACCTCCTCCTTTCTTTTTTGTACTGTATTTGAAAGTTCAGTCAAAATATTAGTGTGTGAGATCAGGCTTTAATACAGGACAGGGATTTACTGATTTCTGATTTAAGCCAGCATGACTGTGTGTGCACCAGCAAGTACAGTAGGTTCAACAAATAACTATAAACACATACACGCTTATAAAAAGGTTGATCAAGTTGTTGTTTTAGTCCTGTGTGTACTAGTGTTTGTGTTAATTAGGGTACAAAATAGAGAAGCATATATTAGAAGTGCTAAAAATCTAAAGTTTGCATATCTGTTTAAAGACACATTATATTGATCCGAGCTTGATATTCTAATTGATACGGTACTTTACCTGTAATATCTATGTCTGGGCTATATGGATTTTTCTGTGAGTAGCATATTCTGTAAAGGGATCTCATTTTCTTGCCTGATGACTCATGAAGATCTTTGATCTCCTCATATGGAATAGTTTATGCAAGATGGTCCCCCTAAGGTGTGAGTTAATGCATAAATGTAATGAACAAGCTACTGACCATGCATTTTAATGGATGTAGTAGAGGATCTGGAATGAATTGCAATTATGGCAGTGGAGCCTTAGTCTGCAGATTCTGGTACAGTGGTGGACAGACCTGTTCACATAATACACTGTGGATGTTTGGCCGTAGAGAAACCTTATGAGTCAGCTGCACCCAGGACAAGCACAACGTTTCATATCTTACAGCCGTTTCACTGTTCAGTGGACGCTTGTCTGAAAGCTATTTTGCATTGTGCACCTTTATCTTCAAAAGAGGGAGGAGATCATTCAAATGTGGCAGTCCTCTCTGCGGTGACCATGGGCGAGACTGCTATATATATCGGCTTATGTTGGCAAGGTGTTTGTCAGAAAACATGGGCGTACTCTCCAGTAAGACAGTTTTGTTCTGGTTTGTATTCAGGTTGTATTGGCTGCATTTTGGTGTGAATTGTGATAAACTATGGAAGCTAGCTTGCTTCAGAGACTTGAAATTATTATCATTTTTGAAGTGAAATCATAATCTCCCATCAGCACCACTTCAAAATATCACAAAACAGCAAAAAAAAATGTGTCTCTTGAGGGCACCCCAGAATTACTGAAATAAGTGTCCCCATCTGTTATGTACATGACATTACATCCTCATGTCTGTCATTTATTCTGTATTTCGTAATATGCTAAGCATAGTTCAGTCTGATTCACTGGGTAGTGTCATGGGTCACTGTTATTACAATCTGTACAGAGTGTCCGTTCCGTGTTAGACCTTACAGCACTGAGGGCGTGAATTGTAAGCATGACACACAGCCACTGAGAGGAGGCTTTCACTGGGCACTCTTTCAAACCCAGCTGGATCACATGCTAACAGCACAGCGCGCTAAGTTTGGAAACCCTTCATTCACAACTAATGTTAGATTGGTTGGTCCTGCTCCATGAAATATGGTGACCTCGGTATTGATTCATACCCCTCATTATATAGATGTGTAAAATGAAATAAGAGGGAAAATGCACACGTTGGATTTTTTTTCTGCTTATTTTCAAAATGGCTATACCTATATCTTATTTAAATTGCTCAGAGGAAAGTCATATAGTTCACAAATAATGAATTAAATTCCAGAAAACACGAGGGTCACGTTTATTCTCTGTCCGTATGCATCCGGAGGTCATTCTGTGTACTTTTTTGGCAGGTTGTATTTTTAGCGGGGCGGCCAAACCGTGCCGGGGGAGAGAGAGCGGGGAGTTTGCTCGGCCTCTCTGCTGGCCCCCAGATTTTTCCCACGGATAATCTTTAACAGCCACTGTAATTGAAGCGTTTCTGCCTTCCTGCCTCTGAAACTTTCCGTTCCCCCCTCCCCCTTCCTCCGCAGCTTCGGCAAGCGTTCGGCGGGCAGCCTGAGACGCGGGTGCGAGTGCATCGTGCTGGAGCCCTCCGAGATGATCGTGGTGAGTCCTCCGCAGCACCCGCCTCACGCACTCACCTCCACTCTCTCCTCTTCCGCCTCCGCCCTCGAGAACCCAGAGCGGGAGCTGTTTGAAAGACTGGAAGCACCTACAGCTAGCCCAGACAGGAGAATTCTACGGCCTATTTACCCATCTTAATGTGGTATTGACTTTCTGTCTGTGTGCTGACATTATGATTTTAATGCACAACTTTTTTTCATGTTTGGGTGTCACATGATTGATGTTGAAATTTGGTGTATAAAGAACCTTAAAGAAAAATTGTGGTCCAAAATGAAAATATAATTAATTGTATTATATGAGTTGCGTCAGATACCTTAGTGTGGGACCGAGCATTCCAACCGCATCCTGTAAGTTTACAACACAACCCTCTTCCTGCAGACTGGTCCATGACTCAAGCTGGGTGGATCACTTCAGGACGCTGAGACTTTTTTCTTTTTTCTTGAATGAGTGTGTTAGTGTACAGTTTGTGCATGGAGGTGAATGTACTGTCTAGGAACCGAATGAAAAGATAGACTAAAGCAGGCTTTTAATAGATCGAATGACAAATTAAGTGTGAAAAGCTTGTTGTACAAGCAGTCATATCCATCCGTCCAGCCTAACTGTGACAGACCACAAATC